>SNQJ01S0026952.1:0-20718 GCA_010110895.2 Picea sitchensis
GAAGTTACAACGGGTTTTGCTGTAGGTTGTATCCCTTCATTTGCTGGATAATAATAAAGGAAGGACCTGACAATTTCTATGGTGGATGTAGCCCACACTGGGTGAACCACGTAAATCTGTGTCTCTCTTGTATTGTGTGTCTTCTGTGTTTTGTTTCTGCATTTGTTTTATTTTATTGCTCTGCGGTCCTGTTTTTCTAACACTTACTGTAATGAGCCAACTGAATACCGCCAAAGGTGAAGTGACATCATCATAAAGAAATACTTTTTGATAGAAAGCATCAGTAATGTCTAATCAGAGGTGCTATTGCATGGATGATTGGAGGGCTGGAGCCACAACATCAGCAAAAAGAAAGAGTGAAGTGGCAAGAAAGCACAACAGTAATTACTGTATCAACAAGTTCTTTTTCAAAAATGTCAGAGGTAGGTGTAATAGCGTTGATATCGGCCAATTTATCGGTAAAAGGTGTACAACATTGAATTTGGCCAATTTATTGAAAAAAGGTGTAACATCAAGGAAATCGACCAATTTATCGGGAAGAGGTGTAACAACATTGAATTCGGCCAATTTATTGGAAAAAGGTGTATAGCATTGAATTCGGCCAATTTATCGGAAAAAAGGTGTAACAACAAGGAAATTGGCTAATTTATTGGGAAGAGGTGTAACAACATTGAATTCGGCCAAACGCTGCCTTAGTTCGATTCGAGGAAGTTTTTCAACTTCCATGAATGCATCGTTTCCTTCTGTTCATCAATCTACCTACACGCATAGAATTGCCTGATACCTTCCAAGGCGTTATTAGCATAGTAAAGAAAAATACAAAAATTTCAACTAAAAACAGAGAAATGAAAAGTTTGCTGAGATTATTTATATACAAAGTCTGAGCAAATGAAGTCCTAAAGTTCAGAAGGGGAAGGAGAAAGATCCATTTTGTTCAAGAATTGATAATCTGTATCAGCTGTACAACTAGTTTTGAATTCTGCCCTGGATAGTGGACGCTGATATAGACACAGGCGATGACCATTTGCATGTAAGTGTGTATTGGATCCGTCAATAGTAATCAACCAGACTGTCCCATTGGGAAAGACGGTGTCTACCTCGTAAGGCCCTAGCCATCATGTACACAACTTACCTTGAAATTTCTTAAAGCGTGAATCGTACAACAGAGCCCAATCTCCTTTCTGAAATAATTTCTTTTTAATGATTCGGTCATGCCATTTTGTTCTTTGTTGTTGAATCACTATGCTTTGATGGATGGCGTCCAAACGCTTTTCATCAAGCTCATTGAGCTACTGCAGTCTGGCTTTTTGTGCCATAGTCAAGTCAAGATTGACTGCTGATGCAGTTCTTAATGTTTTGATTTCAAATTCAATGGGAAAAACATGGCTTTTTCCATATACCAGCTCGTAAGGAGAAAAACCAATCGTGCTCCTCCAAGTAGTTCGGTAAGCCCATAGATCCTCATGCAGTCTGTCAGACCAATCCTTCCAATTTTCTCTCATTTTTTTAGTAAGAATGGCTTCAATAACTTTGTTGGTACTTTCCACTTGGCCATTGCCTTCTGGATGGTATGGAGAAGCTATTCTATGTAAAACATGATATTTACTGAGTAGAACTTCAAAGTTATTTGACGTGAAAGGGGTTCCTCCATCAGTGACCAATTCTATGGGAACGCCAAACCTAACAAATATGTTTTCAAACAAGAATGCTAAAACAACCTCTTCTGACGCTCTAATAAGTGTTTTTGCCTCCACCCACTTGGTCATGTAGTCTATACAGACCAATATATAAACTTTCTGATTGGAAGGTGGATTAATGGGTCATACAAAATCCATGGCCCATCTTTCAAAAGGCTCTAACACTACCTGAGGCTGGAGTGGCATCTCATCCCTGTGAGTTGGCTGACCCATGCGTTGACAACTGTCACAAGCTTGGACATAATTCTTTGCATCTTGAAATATGCTAGGCTAGTAATAGCCCATCCTTAAAACTTTATGTACAATCCTTTTTGTAGCAAAATGACCCCCACAAGGGCCATCATGGAAAGCTTTCAAAAGATCATAAACCTCATCATCCCTCACACATCTCCCAATTTCTTGGTCCAGGCCTGTGTAGAAGAGGTATCCTCCTATCCAACTGTACTTGGCACTCTTTTGAATAATTTTCCTTCTTTCCCTAGGAGATAGGTGGGGAGGTACCTTCCCTGCAACCATATAATTAGCAATGTCTTCATACCAGGGTGAGTGAGCAGATACTGCAAACAAATGTTCATCATGAAAGGAATCGTCTACAGGTGAATTATCATAATTTATATGTAATCTTGAGAGAAAATTAGCAACCACATTTTCTTTTCCTGGTCTATCTACTATAGTGATGTCAAATTCTTGCAGTAGTAACAACCATCTTGTCACTCAGGCATTAGTAATAGGTTTATTCATTAGATATTTTATGGTTGTATGATCAGTATGGATAAAAGTTGGGTAACCAGTTACATAATGGCTGAATTTATTGATTGCATATACTACTGCCAGGAATTCTCTTTCAGTAACTATGTAATTTAACTTAGTAGGAGCCATGTTCTTGATGATATAGTAGATAGCATAGGGTTCTTTTTCCTCCTGTTGCCCTAGTACTGCACGAATTGCAGTGTCTGAGGCATCTGAAGAAATGTGAAAAGGCAGAGCCCAATTGGGCCCAATCAAGATAGGAGTTGTAGACAATCTCTATTTAAGGTTTGAAAAAGACAATGCACAGTCGTGAGTCCAACAAAATTTAACATCTTTTGTTAGTAAGAAAAACAATGGAGAGGCAAGTTTAGAGATTTTTTTTATGAATCTTCTGTAATACCCAGCATGTCCTAAAAAAATTCTTATCTCTTTCTAAGTTGATGGAGTTGAAATGTCCAGAATTACCTGGATTTTGGCTGGATCTACCTGAATCCCTACATAAGAGATGAAGTGGCCCAACACTACTCCTTCGCGCATCATCATATGGCATTTTTCTGTACTTAAAGAGAGATGAGACTGTTTACATCTTTTGAGCACTTTCTCCAGATTAGACAAAGCGTCCTCGAAATCAATCCCATAAGGAGTAAAGTCATCCATGAATATTTCCATATAATCATTCACCATATCAAAGAAAATACCAATCACAACTCTCTGGAAAGAGGCTAGTGCATTACACAGGCCAAATGGGAGAACCTTGTAGGCAAATGTTCCCCAAGGTCTGGTAAAGGTGGTCTTATCTTGGTCCTGTGGGGAAATTTGTATCTGGTTATAGCCGCTGAATCCATCTAGGAAAGAAAAATATTTCTTTCCGACTAAGTTATCTAAAACCTAATCAATATATGGAAGAGGGAAATGATCCTTTTGCGTTGCCTTATTCAAGGCTCAATAGTCCACACACACTCTCCACTTACCATTATTTTTAGGCACAATTACCAATGGTGATACCCACTCACTGTCTGATATAGGATAGATGAATCAGGCATTGAGAAGTTTCTGAAGTTCTTCTTTAACAATTTCTTTAAGGTTTGGGTTCATCCTCCTTTGCGGTTGGCAAATGGGTCGGCATTCTTCTTTGATGTATATATGGTGGGTGCATAGCTTAGAGGGGATGCCTTTCATATCCATGTAATCCCATGCAAATGATTCTTCATGTTCAATCAGTAAATTCATCAGTCGAGGAGTTTCAACGTTGGAAAGATCGGGATTGATGTTCAAGGTTTTTCCAGGTTCGATTTCCACAGTGACGCTTTTGGAACTGATTTTGGGAAATAATTCAGCTGTTACTGTTTCATCATTTGCTGTTACATCATTTGCTATTACAGTGACTGTTGTTATAGCTAAATCACTCTGATTGTCAGCAAGTTCCGAGTTCATTTCTTCCAGGGCCATAGGGTCAAAGGCTCTGATCAATTGGTGGTGCGTGTGTTTTGTAATGGCAGAGGGGTCACAAATAAAACAATTGATTAACTCATCCTCTGTCTCATCCTTAAAACTCAGGGCCTTTCCTATAGTTAGCACAGGAAGAGCACTTTTAGCCTCAATGTCTATCCATAGAGAATTTTCAGGTTTTGTACTGGGTGTAGCATGAGGATACAGGGTAAGTTTTTTTGTGTCATAACCATCAGAGATGGTCATAGAACCAGATCGTCAACCTATGAAGGCGTCGGTTTTGGCTAACCATGGTCATCCCAAAATTAGAGCATGGCCTCCTAGACTGGATTTGGGCTGCAACATGAAAAAATCGACAGGATACTCCCATGAGTCTACTGAAATAACTAAGTCATTGATTACTCCTTCTGGTCTGATGGTAGAGAGATCAACTAATTCTAGAACAGTAGGAGTAGGTCGGATTTTTGTTCCAAGTTGCAGCAACTGCGTAGTTTCTATTGGCATGATGTTAATTGATGCCCCTAAATCGACTAACACATCCTGAATAGATGTCTGTTCGATTTTAACTGTGACAGTCGGGTTTCCTGGGTCGCCATATTTAATCGGTGGAGTTTTGCCTAGCATTAGCTCAGACAAATCCCCCACTACATGCACTGTGAGGGGATCTTTAGGTTTTCGTCTAGGTTTTCTAATAAAAATATCCCGCATGGTCTTGGCATAAATAGGGACATCCCTTATTGCTTGCAGTAGTGGAATATTAACGTGCAGATTTTGCAATTCTCCAAGGAGATTGAAAGATGGTAATTCCACAGGCTTAGCAATTTTCAGTCTTTTAGGGAATGGTGGGTCTGCTGATTTTAGAATAGGCTGGTCAATTTCTTCTGTATCAGAAGATGGTTTCTCCCCTGATTCCTTATCTGATTCTGAAGATGGAGCATCTTCAACTATTGGTTCAACTATTCTCCCTGATCTTAAATGTATTTCATCACAGGGCATAGGAGTAATAGATAAAGCTGACACATTAAGTATGTCTATGTTCTGAATGGCCTTATTATTTGGGTTTGGGTTAGGTTGCACAGGCATCTGAGGTCGTAAGGGAGGATTGTTTGGTGAGTTATTGGGAGGCAATTGTAGCTGTTGCTGCTGGTATGGAGGTTGGAACTAATGTTGAAAGAAGTTTGGTTGGTGTTGGCTTGGATAACTGAGTTGTTCTTGAGGACCTCTCCTATATGGGTTCCATTGTCCATAATGATTCGGTTGTTGGGTTATAGGTAACCATGCATTGAGATCCTGATAAGAGGGTGGCATTTGATTTGGAGGGGGAGAATTCGACTGACCATATGGTAGCTGATTGTTCCAATAATTAAATACTGGAGGAGAGAATTGAGAATTCATACCTTGACCTCTTGGCTGCCATTGTCTTCTTTGTGTGATCATATAGACAACCTATGCTTCCTCATTAGTTTCTTTCATTGATGATTTTACCCCTGGTAGAGAAGGACATTGGTCAGTGGCATGGTCTAATTCACAAATAAGGCATACCTAGACACTGTTCAGTGGGCACTCCCTTGGTGGATGTTTCTTCCTGCATTTTGGACAGAAAATGCATAATACTTGCTCTGGTTCTGCTTGTTTCTATTTCACCTGCAAAGTATCCATTTGTGAGGCAAAAGAGTTAATCATCTATGTTTTGAAACTTTCTAACAGATTACCTATTTCTTCTCTTGTTGCTCCTCCATTTTCTGATTTCTGTACCCTTGAAAAAGTAGTATCCTTGGTAGCTGACTTATTTCTTGTAGACCCTCGAGAACATCTTTTGCAGAGGTCTACAATGTCCTCATAGGATTCCTTGGATATATCTCCTTTACCAATCATATTCAACATATCTAAGCAATCTTCTCTAACTCCTTTTAGCAAAATGGTTTTCAGAATGTCCTTACTCACATATGGATGGCCAGACCACTGTAGATTGTATTGGAGTCACTCCACAAAGTCTTCAAGGGTCTCGTCCTCCTTCTGCGACATTTTGAATATCTCCTCTCTGCATTCCCTTGTCTATAGTAGTCTTGGTATTTGTGCAGGAAAAGCTTCCTCATTTGCATCCATGTTAAGATGTTTTCCCCTCCAAGGCTCATGAACCATCTTAATTCATTTCCTTTTAATGTGGTTGGAAACAATTTGAGATTCTGTGCAATAGTAGTGTAGTCATAGCTTCTACACAAAATGTCAAATTCAAACAGAAACTCATCCGGATCTTCAGTAGATAATCCATGAAAATTTGGGAGAACTGAGAGAGGTATGTTTTTCATAGGAGCCATCCCTCGTGTAAAGACATCAGAAATAGGAAAAACCAGGGTAGAGATAGTGTTTTCATTGTTTACCTGATCCTCATTATTCTGTGGATTTTCTTCGTAGAGCTCTTCTTCGTTATCCCCTTGATTATCCATATGTTCTCTCTAGTTCCACTCAATATGAACAATGTCCCACTCTTCCTTGGTGACTATTCAACCGTTGATATGATAAACAACTTCTTCTAGGTTATCTAAGTTTGAGGCTATACTACCTTGATCCTCAATGTTCTCCAGTGTTGCTTGCTGATTTGTTGGTGACAAATCTTCAGCTTTTCTTTCAGCTACAACTTCAGCTTCAACCCTTGATGAGAATGATGTTTCAAGAGGGGGTATTTTTGCTGACTGGGGATCATGTCCTCTTGGAGGATTGGTAGGGTGAAAAATGGATCCTAAAGAAGAATACGCTTTGGCTATAATCTCTTCAACAATGTTCTGTCTTCCCAATATGTTAGGATTTCTTCCTCCACGTCCTCTGGTGCCTGAAATGTTAGTATTTTGGGGGGTTCGTTCTCGCGTTTGGTTATTCGTGCAGACTATTCATTCCTAAAAAAAAAAAACTAGTGTGCTTACCAAAATCTACAATTATCTTCCCTGGGAACGGCGCCAAAATGTTGGGCACTTTAATTGTCTAATTAAATGTAAAATCAAAGTGTTCAATATAAATTGTCAACCCAGGGAAGTCTGTTATTTCAAGATAATTCTGCACAGTCTATGCTAGATTATGGAAGCATCTTTATTCTAATTGCAGTAGGGAAGTTCTTCTAACAAAAACAAACAAATGATATTGCTGACACAATTGTGCTGATACAACTGGAGTGCTACAGACTTAAAATCATAATTGAAATCTAAACTGATGAATCTACAAACACCATGAATTGCCTACCTTAATCTAACTCTCTAATTTTACTTTTGTAGGAAGAAATTCTATGCTATTGCTGAAAGGAAATCTACTTATTGAAAGAAGCTAATTCACACTTTTTAATTTTCCATAAAAAAAAAATTAAACGTAATGTAGAAAAAGGAAAAGTAACTCTCCAACCATGTTCAACAACTGACTTCTAATTCTCATGAGACAAATCTATGCGCATTTATTAGGAAGGGAATAAACTGTAACAACAGTTGCATTCAGAAACATCTAACAGTTAAACCAATTGCAATGAAAACAACTAAATCTAGAATTCGAAACAGAGGGGAATCAGTGAAGAAGGTGGGCCCTTTGCTTCTCACTGAATCCACTCAAAGAGATAGATCACAGTATGTTAAAGAAATTCAATCCAGTTCTTCATTCAATTGCCAAAAATATGTTTGAGTACAATAATCATTCCTTTCTTCAATTCAAGCCAAAAGACTAACCCACCTTTACATTATAAAAGCTCTGCTATTTAAAGTCAGAGTCAATTAGTGTTCAGAAACAGAGTAGTCATGAGAATCCCTGATTATCAGGCTGTTCGTTAGATATCATAAATATCCAATCTTGAATTCTCCTTCATCACATCGTGAGCCAACATTATGATCAACAGGTGTTGTAGCAGTCGTATCACAACAGGACTAGTGGCGTCTATTGTAACAACTTTTGAGATTAATAGGCTTCTGTCATAGCAATTGTGTAACAACTTCCAGGATTGATGGTTGTTAGTTGCATAAATACTGTAACAGCTCCCAGGAATTGCACATAACTGTGACAGTCACGACCTAATCCTCGAAGTTGGTTGTTCTATCATTTTGATCATTAGTTGAATTATTTCATAGGTAAAATATGTGATCGTATTCAATCAAACATGCTAAGTAAATGAAAACATAAAAGAAAGATGAATAGTTCATACCTTGGGAAAAAGGGTCTTTGGTGCTCATTATAGTAGTCATTTAGCTTAGGAAATGAGAGGGTTGAATGATCAAAAGGTGTAGTGAAAAAGGGCATTTCTGGGTCCTAACACATACCACAAGGTGCTTGCGCCAAATATTCAACAATATTGTAGTTTTGGGTAGCACGTACATTTGGATTAAATGTCTCTTTGAAAATTGCACTCTTGGGAGGGCGCAACACTGTGTCAGAAATTGGCTTCTCAATATGAAGAGGATTGGAAGGTGGAGGAGGAGTGGATGTGGAGGGATAATCAACAACCTTTCCTTTAGGTTGATCAACTGGAGGAGGGTCATAAGTATTTTCTCGAGTTGTGACATTAACCATATTAAACATGTACACATCAAATGCGCTCGTGGAAGCATCCCCATGGTGGGAATGACCTGGTTCGCCTCCTTATGGAGGGATAGGGGTTTGTGCAACCACATGTTGTTGCTGAACTCGTTGGGAGGTACCCTTCAGAAATTGAGCGACTGCCTCATGATGAGGGAAATATTTCATGTAGTGGTATTCATCACAGATCATACAAGGATAATTATCCTTCCTATTTGGTTGAGTATTAGTATTCGTAGGATTATCTTACTCGTTAGAATATTTCTTGGTTTTACCCTTGTTTTTATTCTTACCCCCTAGTTGCTAAGATGAAGTGGATTGAACCGTATTCACCTCAGAGGTTTTATTCGAAGAGGAAGTAGTGTTGGTTTTTGGAACGAAACTTGGTTCCAGAGTAGGTCTTGTTGTATCGTTTGATGAACGAGGAGCATGAGGGATTAGATCATAAAGTGTGTCGGACTGGGAATAAACAAAGTACAGATACTGCACATGGGTAATAAACTGCTCCTCGATAAAAATGTTTCCCATAGGAACATCACAAGTAATGGCAGGCAAGAGAAACTTTTTAAACCAATCTGTGAGGAGTTGGTCCAAAATGAGAGCTTTAATCAACCATCTCTGCCTTCTCCACTCATAAATATGATCGGATATGTGGGTGGAAGAGGATTTTCGGAGTGAGGTAAATAGTTTTTTACTGGTATCAATGACAATCATACCGTATAGGAAACTAAAAATGCGTCAGAAATTCCATGGTAGGAGAATTAAAGTCGACAAAAGAGTTACGCGACAAATCAATATACCATTTCGCCACTGCACCTGGAAGTGTTCTCTGAAAAAGTCTCTGACGAATGGAATCATTCATTAAAGAGTTGGAAGATGACCATAAGTGGAAATTCATAACATGATTGTTAGGATGTTCCCCAGGTCTTCCTTCTAATTTTGGAATTTTAGACGATAATTTGGCAGGGATGCGAGGCCAAAATAGGGCATGCATAATGGGATCTTTTGCCAAGAATGGAAGTTATCGATTATCTTGTGGATAATGGTGATAACCATATCACATGGGAACACTAGTCGTACCATATCTAGGTTGTGGAGAGACAAAAAAACTAGATTTTCCTCCCATATACGATGGCTTCTCGAGTTGTCCACCCATGTAAGGTGGTTGTCTTGATTTTCCACCCATGTGTTGTGACTGAAAAAATGGACCTCCTACGTACTGAAATTGACTTGATGGGCCCCCCATGTGATGTTGGCATGATGTACCTCCCATATACTGTGATTGAAGGGGTTGTTTTATTGGAATCGTGGGGTTTACGAATTGATAGGGAAAATTTCCTTGTGGAGGAATGCCCTCCATATTGGGTTAAGCCCACAAAGGATTCACAACTTCTGGATATGGATGTCTAGGATACAATATAGTGGTAGTATGGATAGAAGGAATTATAGGAGCGACTTGTTAATTTTGAAACCATGTAGGTTTCTCCCCAGTAAATAGTTTCCTTGCAACTGAAGGTTTCCCCTCAACTGAAGGTTGTCCTCCCATTGAAGATTGACCTCCAATGTAGGGTGTACTAATATATGATGTATGAGATAGAGGATGAGTAGCTTGTGTAACCATGGTTGTGTGAACGACTTGACTACCAACAATTTGACTGATGGAACAACCAAGTAAGGCACTTGGTGTGTACGTGTGTGGAAATAGTGAAGCAAGAATATTACCTAACCCATGTGCGAAAGGAGATGTATGTGCAAGTGATTGAGATGGGGTTACCTGGGTCAACGATTTTTCTGAGAAATATGAAGCACCAATAGTATCAATTATATAAGTTGTCTAAAAATATTTATTCCCAAGTCCTTCAAGAAAACCAAAAATCGGTGGGTTCACGCAAAAATATGGTGTAGTGGGTGAACTAGGTGGAAAATAGTAAGAAGAATAGGCTTCAAAATATCTCGTATATGGTGGATCAATGAGTGGTAGGATGAGTGGATCATTAAAAATAGGATTCATGTAAGATGGAAGGTTGTCTACGAAGATTGTGATCAGTTCTTCAACATGTTGGCCACTTTCAAGAGTGATGCTCCCAGTTTCAGAAGTGTGATATGCGATCATTCCTTCATAAGAAATATTGTGTTGAGGTTATTGAACTTCAAGTTCCATACCTTGTATATTGTGAAATCTCTGATCTTAAGGCTGACTACAAAAGTCAAAGAAACACACTCCTATGAAAACTAAAAGCAATTAACCAAGAAACAATAGGCTCAAGGATCTTTCGAAGATGGGATATCAAGCTACCAACAAAGAAATGAGAAGTAGTTACCCCGACCTCCACATAACATCCCTTATCGGTGCAAGAAACCCTCACTTTCACGTGATCACCCTCCAAGGGTACTAATAGTGTGATATGATGTCTACCCCAGTTACTGTGGGAATCCCTGCACAATCACCTATATAGGTACCTAGGAAAGGCCACTAAGATTACCAACTCCCAGTTAGCCTCCGAGCGGGTACAATCAACAGTCATGAACAAACATATGGGCAAGATATCAAATTCCAAAGCTCTTCAATAAAACTGATTACAAGTGGATTGGTAAGACTCTAGAGGACCCCAAAAGGATTCAGAGTTCATGAAGCACCGAGACCAAATGATACCAGTGGTTTCTCTAGAAAAACCCCCAATATACACTCTTTCTACTATGATTGGTCAACCTTTGGAGGGGTAATCTCCTCTTGTCTTATGCGTGCGACCTCGTGTTTATCCCCTGTGTGAGAGGGGGTTCCCGACTATTCTTATACAAAAGTTGGATTTGTACACTCTTTAGTGCTCTACAGTTTGTTTAATAGTCTTGGACAATTTACTCACTTTATCTAGTCCAAAGACCCTAATCCCGTGCTACTGTTGGCGTGCTAAAACCAAAAAATATTCTAGTTGATTTTATTAGTGCGTGGTTTATTTTAATGGATTTTACTCAAAGGGTTCACAGAGATGAAACTCATGATGTGAGAGAGACTCGACTGCAATATAATGCAAAATAAAGATATGCAGTTCGTTATTTTCGATGAATTCTATGTATAGGAAGGAGAAGAGTTCTATTCTTTTTAACACAAGAAAGCACTCAAAACAATGCAACTTTCAATTTTTGGGATCAATATGATGACAAACTACCAAGAAAATGTTTCCAAAAACATAAATGCACATGAAAAACTATCTCTTTTTCCAAACATAAACCAAAACAAACTTCCTATTGAATACAAAAAGTTTCTTCGTTTGATTATGTATGCAAGGAGATATGCAAACTTTTTCTCTTCTTAACTTTCAAGTGAAAAGAAAGACATCTATGTTTGACACAATGAAGTATGAGGAAAAAAATAAATCAAATAAAGCGCACTCAAAATGATGAAAACTAAAATAAAACAAGTAGGGGATAACCTGTTCAATCAAGAACTCAAAGATGCAAAAGAAAAAGAAGATGAGCATTCATGAAAATCCTCAAAACACGAGCAACAAGAAAAAATGTTCAAGACTGGGTTGTGGAAAACAAAAGAGTCCTAATAATCTAGAAAAGTGATATGTCTCAATGAAGACAAAAAGGCTCAATACAAAACAACCTTTGCAAACCCTAGTTTATGAAAAGTCCTAAACAACCGAGCAATCTGAAAGCTTTGTGAGACAAAGATTAGAGAACCAGAAGGAAGGATGAACCAAGTGATATTTTTAACCCAAGGGGATCACAACTAGGAGAAAATTTCAGACTCAATAAAGAAACATAAATTAGTGATAACTGTCAAATTCTCAAGAAAACAAAGTCAAAGAAAATCAGGAGTCCTTGAGCAAACAACCCCTTAAAAGAAGACTGAGAAAAATCAAGCAGAAACATGTACAAAAACCTAAAAGAGGAGATTGGTGCCCCTATTCACAAAGGGACAAAGTTCCATGGAACCTTGGTTTACACTTCAGGGAAGCTCTAGTCAAGTATATGGCCCCCCAGTGTGAACTGCAGGAGAGCGCCACTTTTATGAAAAGTTCCAAAAATTGCTCAAAAAGGCTAAAAACTTAGAAAACTCTATGATCTCTTCAGTGAAGAAGAGGAAAGGGGAAATAGATCAGAATAAAAAAATAAACAAGATCTAATGATAGGAAAAGTATTTATATGAACCAAGGAAATACTAGTCAAAGTCCCTCCCCAATAGAGTTGACAATTTCTATTACGAAATATTTTCCCTGTGGATAGGTGAAAATTCCCTTGGATTACCAGAGCCATATACCAAGACATAAACACTACAAGTGGACACTAACATCCCTTTAAACTCATTTTAAACAATCATAAAGAGAGACTGAGAAAGGGAATGATGTACCCTTTTACAAATTTTGTTCTCATTGCTTCCAATCCATGAGCTTGATCTTCAAACCCCCTGACACAACTTGATAGCTGCAATATGTAGAAAAGAGAAACAACTATCCCCTACTCTAGTTGGTTAGGTAAAACAAATTTATGTACGAAGATTAAAGAAACAATACACAAGAATATGCAAGAATACACAATCTTGAAGAAAATAGGCCAAGTATATTCAATGAGAACCTAGAAGATAACACTTACATACCATGATTGATGCTGCAACAACCTCTCCAAGCTCTCCTCATCTATCCCCTTACATGAATATACCAAGATCAAAATGATGATACTCTGACTGATTACCTCCCTTTTCACCTTGGAAATGCCTTCAATATATAGGCTTGAGAGACACAACCACCATGAGAAAATGAAGGATATGGTTGAGGATATGGGTCTTTGAGGTTTGGATCGGATTCTAAGGTGAAGCAATAGCATGGGGGTCAAGCATAACCAACCCCATCTTGAGAGAGTCGGCCCATAGAATAAGGTGGAGGATCCCCATTTTCCCTTAACAAGAATGACGCTCCCAAAGATTGAGAGACATAGCACCATGGTGCTCCCTTAACAAGGAAGGGGGAGCACCGAGGCTCCCTAAACATGGCTAGGGGGGATCCACCCTTCTAAATTGGTAAAAAAAGGTCGATTTTCCAAGAAAAAGGTGTGTTTTGACCTTGAAATGATGGGTTTCTTCCTCCAATATGACTTAGGGGTCATGGACAACTTTTTTCATGGTTTCAAGGGGTGGTGACACCTAACAAAGTGAATGTGACACTTGGGAATGTGCATATGAAACTTGTGACAGTGCATGCAACACTTACCAAGGTGCATATGTCACTTTGTGCCACTTGCGACACTTAGGGTGAGATACCTAGGTGTGCAATTTTGGTGTGTAACATTTAAGAAGTGATGTTGGGGTTTATATGTGGAACCATGTGGACCTAAGATATTTATGTGGTCCCAGTTTCTAAGTGGAACCAAGTTGATGATGTTGATGTATCAGTTGTGGTGGATCTAGTTTTGATCATGTTGATGTATCAATTGTGTTGGATCTATTTTTTATGATGATTATGTATCAATTGTAGTGGATATAGCTTTGATGATGATGATGTATCAGTATCATTGACTCTAACAGTGACATGTTGAGTGTTGTTGATGATGGTGAATCAAAATCAGTGACAGTAATAGTGACAAGTTGATTCTCCATTTATATTTCAGAGAGGAAGAAAGGGGCAAGGAAAGGGGGTTGGAGCCTCCTTCTAGTTGGTGTTGGAGAATACAAGGAGTCATAGCTTCCTTCAGGTTGGAGGCTGTAAACTAGGGTGTTGGATCCTCCTTCCAGTTGGTGTTGGATAATACAGAGAGTTGTAGATTCCTTTAGGTTGGAGCCTGTAAATCATAGGCTTGGAGCCTCCTTCCAGTTGGAGCTGGAGAATTCAGGGAGTTATATATTCCTTCAGGTTGGAGCCTGTAAACTAGGGGGTTGGATCCTCCTAGTTGGAGCTGAATAATTTAGGGAGTTTTAGCTTCCTTCAGGTTGGATCCTATAAATAGGGGGTTGGTGCCTCCTTCCAGTTGGTTCCAAAAAATCTTGGAAGTTGGTTCTTCATGTGAATGAAATATTGAAGATATATATTAAAAAGTGTTCCATAGTTTTCTCACATTTTGTTTTCCATGTAAAATTATTGTTAAGTGTGCATATGTGGTTATATGTTTATGATATCTTGAATGCATAAGTGATAAATTGTTTATAATGTAATGTTTACAAGTTGTGATTGAAAATGGTAAAAAGTACTCAATAGTGATTCGACCCCCCGAGTCTTAGTATTGGTGAATATTCCAACAATTGGTGTTAGAGCAGGTCCTTCAGAATCAATCTAACCACTGGAAGGTAGATCATGGATTACATAGATAATGGAAAGCCAATGTTTGATAGTCAAAACTATGAGATGTGGAACAAAAGGATGGAAATATTTTTAGAGGCACATGAGTATGATGTTTAGTACTCAATTTTTATAGGATACACCACTTCAAAGAAACCTCTTAAGACTATAGCCAAGAAGGAATTAAAAAGGAACAAAAAAATAACAATGGATCCCAACCTAGATGGATTACCTAATTCAGTAAAAGTCAAAATGGGAAAATGTTCATCATCCAAAGAGCTTTGGGATAAGCTACATAATCTATACTATAAGGAATATCATATTATCACAAAGCCAAAGCATGTTGATCAAGATAAAGAAGATGCTGAGATATAACAACAAGAAGGAAGCTCATCAGATCAGATAGATCCAGAAGAAGATTATGAAGAAGAAGGTGAAGTATATATTGAAGCATAACTAATCGACGTCTTAAGTAAGCTAAAAGGAGAAAGGAATGAAAATAATTCCCTCAAGGAAGAACTGAACAAGCTAAAATTTCAAATAGAAGAAGCCAAAGTGATTGAAGAAACACTCAAAAAACACTTTGAAGAAAAGTAGTGTTTGGAAGCCGAAATAGTATCACTAATAAAGGAAGCAGAGAAGAGAGAAGAAATTTTGACAAGTCATATTATGGAAATATATGAGGACTTAAACAAACTTGAAGCAGGATTTAGTCAATAAGAAAGAAGTTTTGAAGAAGAAATCGTCTCATTGAAAACCCAACGTGAAGAAGAAAAGAGAATGGAAGAAGTAATGAAGATACAAATGATGAAGAAAGAAGAATATAGTGTGAAGTTTGAAGAAGAAGTCATGTTATTGAGGGTTGAACTTGACAAGCTAAGCAAGAAATTGAAGATCTCTCAAGTACTAGAAGACATTCTTAGTTGTCAAAGGTTGCCATTCAATAAAGAGGGTCTTGGATACATAAGTGAGGCCTCATGAAAAGAAGATGCAAATGCCAATCCTAGCAAGAGCATTGAAGAGAGAGGAAACTCCACACCACCAGTAAAGAAAGACGAAGAGAAGTGTTCTAGGTTTCTGGAAAGGAAGAATGAAGAGAAGGATAAGAATTATGCAGACATTATCAAATGAAGGAATCATGATCAACAAGAGTCAAAGACGAATGAATGAAGAAGAGATATATTTCCAAGAATATATTCTGCCTCCAAGAATCAAAGAAGCTTCATTCATTATGAAGGAAAATACATAAGAGAATATCGTGATTAGATAAAGCGTGAATTCAGAAGGACTACATGACAAAGAAGATAATTGGCTTCCAGGTATCAAGGTTTCTTTCTTGGTTATTGTTTTACTTGTAATAACTATGGACATAAATCTATAGATTGTAGATTATATGGAAGAAATGTTCAAGCAGGTGATGTTTATGTTCCCCCCTATAATATTGAATGTTACAAATTCAACAACTATGGACATATAGATCATGATTGTAGAAGCACGATGAAGTATTCCTTGAAGGAAAACACTAATATCAAATGCAAGAAGGTTTGGAGAAGAAAGAAAAAACAAGAATAACATGTACCAGAGATCATACTCACAGGATTTGCATATGTGCGAGATCATGATCAATCTACAGGTAAAGAATAAGATGATAGAACTCATAATGATGATCCCGCAACATAGTAACCTTATATATTGTTCTAAGACATATGGCTTGGAGACTCCCAATAATGTGAATGTTGAAGAGAGGGAGTCTAAGAAGAAATTATTATAGATTGGAGAACTATCTTTCGGGCAGTCTGAAGTGCTTGCAGATTTTGGGAAGGAAGATTCAGAATGGTTTGATGATAGGGGTGCAGAATGTCTCGTGACATATTGGTTTATTAAGGAGCATTTTTTGGAACACATGTCCATGTAGGTATGAAGGGGTCAAATGGAAGTTACAAGGAATATCATTGGTAAACTTTTGAGGAAGAAATTCATGATTGTATAGAGGATTCCAAGCACGTGTTCAAGCATGGATACATTCATTACAAATTCGAGAATGAGTACTTGTTGCAAACTTGTAGAGTTTGATTTGAAGATAAAGCAGACTAGTGGACATATTTGATTAATATTGAGAAGCATATCAATTGCAACAAATTTGCAGATAGTAAAGTGATAGATGGGTCAACATTGTGTGCAGTTGAGTAGTAGAGTCATGGAAAATTTTGTGAGATATGGACAAATATGAATTCATGAGATATTTGGCAGGTCTAGAAGAAAATACTTGACATGAAACAAAGAAGATATGTGACAATGGATGAGCCCTAGAGGAATTGAAGAAATACTCGTTGACATTATCATCAAGAGGGATGTTTAGAAAAGCATATGAATAAAAAAAAAACATATTGACAGGTGGAACTAGATAGTCACAGGAAGGCAAGCCATGAGAGGCACACCAATAAAGGGGAGATAAACCATCAGGAATAGTTGTACTATCACAATACAATTGTTGAATTCTTATTTCATTGATGTCAGCTCAGTGAATACTTGAAGTCAAGTGATGAAGGAACTTTGACATGAATGCTTTTAATATACATCAGTGGATTACAATAACAAAAAGTAAAAGAAGCCCTAGAAGAGATGAAAGGAATCACATACATGAAGCCCCACATTGATCTACATGACATATTGCAAAGAATATAGGGAGAGAGAAATATCAGAATCATGAAGAAAGGGGGAAATATATTTTCAAAAGACGGTATATTGTCAAGGAAGTTACCCTTTGTCATTGATGTCAAAGGGGGATAGAAACAACAAAAGCATGAAGACATGAGGATAAAGGGAGAAATGGTCATAGGGGGAGTATGAATGTTTTCATTAATTCCAAAGGGGGATATTGTTGGAAAATTTGTTTTCATTGATGTTAACCCTAGAAGAAGCCTCGAAGCAAGTTTGGAAGCTTCTAGAAGTGATGGGTGTATTTGATGAAGTCTCCAAAATGGTCCCCTTATGGAATATATTTACGCATGGCCCTCATGGGAAGATTCTTTGAAGAAGTCTAAAAGAATCCATGGAAATATGGTTAAGTGGTTAAGAATACCCATAGGTTTGGTCATGAAGCCCAAAGTTGATTGAAGAAAAAGAGTATGAAGGACATTGCAAATGCATGAAAAACATCTATTGATTGATATTCCTCTTCAATCCATTTCCAATGATAGGTGGAATGCCATGTGGTTCCTCATGATTGAGTAGTTATTCCCTCTTAAAGGTGAATCCCCGAAGTATGGTCAAGAAGCCCCAGATCTAAGGTTAAGAAGTTATAATTTGTCCCTAAATTCAAGTAAAGGAGAAAATTTTGTTGCAAACAAGAAGTTACAAGTTGGCTCAAGGTCAAGTAAAGAAGGTTCTTGGAAGGGTATAAATACACATTAAGAAAAATTCATTTTCATCATTCAATATTGTTATCTCTTAGCAAAATCTTGGCAGTGAATTTCATAGGGAGGAAGAAGTGAAGAAGGGAGAAATTCCAAGGGAAGATGATGTATTGTGATGATGTGTTCTAACATATGTTTTTAAAGGTCATGTTACCATTTTTTCTATAATTATTCAAATAGAAAACCATGGAGACTATTTATAATACATATAAAGGTACTTGTGGTACAAATTTCATCATCTAGGTTGTTGTACTTTTGGAGATACACTCTGTGGAAGATAGGATTTTTGACTAGTCTAGTAACTAGTCTCAAACATGTGTTCTGAGTAAAACAATCATAACTTCTTCATAGAGGATTCAAATTACATGAGACTAATTGAATTGGAAACGATACAGTCTATAGTATTTTTTTGTGATTTTCTGAATCAAATATTACATATTGGGTGTGTGGCATGTTGTACAAGTTCTCTCTCTAGAATATGACACAATTAAGGAAGATATACCATATTCGTTATATATCCTTTTCAGTGATGATTCAAGAAGAAAAAAATTGAGTAATTTTAGAGAATATATTGAAGAATATTGGGTACCAGTTTCAAACCTTGATTATTATAAGTACATATTTATACTTGTTGAAAGTTAGGGTTTGTGACTAATACAAAAACTAGTCCTAAATAAATGTTCGAGATAAATTTAAGAAGTGATTTTGGGGTTTATATGTGGACCCATGTGGACCTAGGATCTTTATGTGGACCGAGTTTCTAAGTGGAACTAGGATGATGATGTTGATTTATCAGTTGTGGTGGATCTAGTTTTGATGATGTTGATGTATCCGTTATGGTGAATCTAGTTTTGATGATGATGATGATGTATCAGTTGTAGTGGATCTAACTTTGATGATGATGATGTATCAATATCAATGATAGTAACAATGACATGTTGAGTTTTTATGATGATGAAGTATGAATATCAGTGATAGTAACAATGACAGGTTGAGTCTCCATTTATATTTTAGGGAGGAAGGAAGGGGTAAGGAAAGGGGGTTGAAGCCTCCTTCCAATTGGTGTTGGATAATATAGGGAGTTGTAGCTTCCTTCAGGTTGGATACTGTAAACTAGGGGGTTGGATCCTCCTTCTAGTTGGTGCTAGAGAATACAGGGAGTCATAATTTCCTTCAGGTTGGGGCCTATAAATCATGGGGTTGGAGCCTCCTTCTAGTTAGAGCTGGAGAATCCAGGGAGTTGTAGCTTCCTTCAAGATGGAGCCTGTAAACTAGGGGGTTGGATCCTCCTTCTGGTTGGATATGAAGAATTTAGGGATTTGTAGCTTCCTTTAGTTTGGAGCCTGTAAATAGGGGGTTGGTTCCTCCTTCCAGTTGGTTCTGGAGAATATTGGAAGTTGGTGCTTCATGTGAATGAAATATTGAAGATATATATTAAAAAGTGTTCTGTGGTTGTCTCACATTTGGGTCTCCATGTAAAATTCTTATGTAGTGTGCATATGTGGTTATATATTTATGATATATTGAATACAACATTATATTGAATGCATAAGTGATAAATTGTTGATAATGCAATGTTTACAAGTTTTGATTGAAAATGGTAAAAAATACTCAATATTGATTCACCCCCCCCTCTCAGTATTGGTGGGTATTCCAACATCAACCATCAATTAATCATGGAATTATATTCTGCTAACCTGCACAACACAAGAAATATATTTCCTCTCTTTTCTCAAATTGACTTAAAAGTATTCTTCCCTTTGAATTCTCTTTAGTGTAAGAAGAAATAATCCATTATGTTAGTTGGTTTATGGGGAAATCCTATGAGAGTAAAACTTGGGTTCTCCAACAACTAATGAGCAACGATTTCAGTGGATCAAGTCTTACTTACTATCCCAACATATATGCTCACCTACAATCTATCTTTAACTCAATATAGGCCTATGGATTACCTTGTCATAGCACTGGTTTATTGAAAGTCTCAGATTTGGATCATCAACCAAAATAGTGAGAATGTAAACTTACAAGACTTTCTTGGGTAACTACCTCCCACATGAGAAAATGGAGTGGAATATATGGTTATGAGAATGGAATTTCCCCTAATGATAATGAAAGAGAGGAATGAAATCCAATGAGGAAGCAAGATGCTTACACTTTCCCATGTTGATTATATTCATCCCCATATTCCCATAACTATGTGATATTGACTTTCTCACCAACCTCTACAAATGCAATTATATTGTGTTTCTCAACATCTAGGGTAGTGGATGAGTTTCATTAAAGGCATAATGAAAGAGGGTATAATCTCTTAGTATGATAGTTGTTAATAGAGGGTTACTTTCGCATGCCCCCATTTCTTCTTCCTATTTCTTCGACTCATAACCCCTCTCATTCTCTCTTGAACCATATAAAACATTTTTATTATTTTTGACATAAATATTTAAATATCTTTGAAAATTTATTGGAAAGTATACCATGCAATCCATAAAAACTATATTTACCACAATTACATGCCTATCCATTCACTAATCATGCCTTGGCCTTGAGCTCCACACTAGAAATCCATACAAGCATATTTACATCATT
>SNQJ01S0026952.1:20768-58443 GCA_010110895.2 Picea sitchensis
AGATCCACAGTGTATTCAGGTGGTTGTGCTATATTATGACTGCATGGATCCACAGTGTATGATTGGTGGCCATGACCTTGGTTCATGATGTCGTCAGTCTATGATCTGAGTATGGGAATTCCTACCTCAGGAATTGGTATACATGATATTTTTCCGATGCTTGTATATTTGCAGGTCTCTCATTAGATGTGCTCTTGGTTCTTGACACACACATGCAGCTTACAAAGTCTATCGACTGTCACTGATTCCACTCTCAGACTTTGGGGGGAATTCTGTTATCCACGATTTTGGTCATCGTGATGATGTTATGATAATGTTATGATGATGAAAAATCAAGATCTTCATTAAGAACACTTTCCTGAGAAAAGTTACACTAGTCTGTTTCCAGAAATCATATTTTTCAAGAAGTTCGCAGGCTACCTATATACTTGCCTGCGAGAATGCCTGATTCTCGCAGGCTGCATTAAGCTGGAGTGCGAGGGGTTTGCACTGTACCTAATTGCCAGGGTACAAACATCTTCTTAAAGAGGAAAAAGATGAAGTTCTCGAGCCTTCTAGAAGGGAATCTTCGAGAAGGATGAGTTGGCTAACGAATGGTTATCTAAGAGCTGGCATTCCAGATATCTTGGGATCATTCCTTTCCAAGTAACTAATATATCTTCTCCTATATATTGAGGGGAATGCTTATGGAAAAGGTTAGAAGAAATCTAGCAAGATATTGATTGGAGATTTATTGAAAGCCTGTGTGAAGGACTGATGCTACAACAGCTAGAGACAACAACAAGGTCATCAAAAGTAGTTGATTTTCTTCATGCATGAGCAAGTGTGTGTGTCATAGCTAGGAGACATCGAAAGAAGACCTACGACATCAAGGCTCAGGTTGTAAGTTTCACTTTCAATTAATTCAATACAGTAATATGTCCCTTTCCCATAAAGATGATGTCACTTTATTACATAATTCCTTGATCATATGTATAGACTAGCTATTGAATATATTAATCTTCCTTTACCCCGATTGGTTTGTGTTGTTGTGATTTGAACGACGCAAGAGCATTGGAGCAAAGCTTGGAAAAACAGAGACATAAGGAAAGCGTTCATAAGGTATGTCCATAATCCTTATCTCTTAGTTCATTCAATAGGATAGATCTAGGGAAAGTGTATTATTCTGTCCTGTTTTTTTCTAGATCCAGGTGGATCTAGGGAGATCGGTTCGTGTCCGCACTTACGGATTTATCCTGAAACACCAACACTAATCCTTCGCGCATCATCATATGGCATTTTTTTGTACTTAAAGAGAGATGAGATTGTTTACATCTTTTGAGCGCTTTCTCCATATTAGACAAAGCATCTTGGAAATCAGTCCCATAAGGAGTAAAGTCATCCATGAATATTTCCATACAATCATTCACCATATTAGATAAAATACCAATCACAGCTCTCTGGAAAGTGGCTAGTGCATTACACATGCCAAATGGGAGAACCTTGTAGGAAAATGTTCCCCAAGGGATGGTAAAGGTGGTCTTATCTTGGTCTTGTGGGGAAAATTGTATCTGGTTATAGCCGCTGAATCCATCTAGGAAAGAAAAATATTTCTTTCCGGCTAAGTTATCTAAAACCTAATCAATAAATGGTAGAGGGAAATGATCCTTTTGCGTTGCCTTATTCAAGGCTTGATAGTCCACACACACTCTCCACTTACCATTCTTTTTAGGCACAATTACTAATGGTGATACACACTCACTATCTGATATAGGATAGATGAATCCGACATTGAGAAGTTTCTGAAGTTATTCTTTAACAATTTCTTTAAGGTTTGGGTTCATCCTCCTTTGCGGTTGGCAAATGGGTCAGAATTATTCTTTGATGTATATATGGTGGGTGCATATATTAGAGGGATTCCTTTCATATCCATGTAATCCCATGCAAATGCTTCTTTATGTTCAATCAGTAAATTCATCAGTTGACGAGTTTCAACACTGGAAAGATCGGGATTGATGTTCAAGGTTTTTCTGGGTTTGATTTCCACAATGACGCTTTTGGAACTGATTTTGGGAAATAATTCAGCTGTTACTATTTCATCATCTGCTGTTACAGTGTTTTCTTTTACAGCGACTGCTGTTACAACTAAATCACTCTGATTGTCAGCAAGTTCCAAGTTCATTTCTTCCGGGGCCATAGGGTCAAAGACTCTGATCAATTGGTGGTGCATGTGCTGTGTAATGGTAGAGGGGTCACAAATAAAACAGTTGATTAAATCATCCTCTGTCTCATCCTTAAAACTCAGGGCCTTTCCTATAGTTAGCACAGGAAGAGCACTTTCAACCTCAGTGTCTATCCATAGATAATTTTCAGGTTCTGTACTGGGTGTAGCATGAGGATACAGGGTAAGTTTTTTTGTGTCATAACCATCAGAGATGGTCATAGAACCAGATCAAAAACCTATGAAGGTGTCGGTTGTGGCTATCCATGGTCATCCCAGAATTAGAGCATGGCCTCCTAGACTGGATTTGGGCTGCAACACGACAAAATCGGCAGGATACTCCCATGAGTCTATTGAAATAACTAAGTCATCAATTACTCCTTCTGGTCTGATGGTAGAGAGATCAACTAATTCTAGAACAGTAGGAGTAGGTCGGATTTTTGTTCCAAGTTGCAACAACTGCGTAGTTTCTATTGGCATGATGTTAATTTCTTCCCCTAAATCAACTAACACATGTTGAATAGATGTCTGTTTGATTTTAACTGTGACAGTCGGGTTTCCTCGGTCGCCATATTTAATCGGTGGAGTTTTTCCTAGCATTAGCTCAGACAAATCCCCCACTACATGCACTGTGAGGGGATCTTTAGGTTTTCGTCTAGGTTTTCTGATACAAAGATCCCGCACGGTCTTGGAATAAATAGGGACATCCCTTATTGCTTGTAGTAGTGGAATATTAACGTGCAGATTTTGCAATTCTCCAAAGAGATTGAAAGATGGTAATTCCACAGGCTTAGCAATTTTCAGTCTTTCAGGGAATGGTGGGTCTGTTTATTCTAGAATAGGCTGGTCAATTTATTCTGTATCAGCAGATGGTTTCTCCCCTGATTCCTTATCTGATTCTGAAGATGGAGCATCTTCAACTATTGGTTCAACTATTCTCCTTGATCTTAAATGTATTTCATCACAGGGCATAGAAGTAATAGAAAAAGTTGTCACATCAAGTATGTCTATGTTCTGAACGACCTTATTATTTGGGTTTGGGTTAGGTTGTACAGGCATTTGAGGTCATAAGGGAGGATTGTTTGGTGAGTTATTGGGAGGCAATTGTAGTTGTTGCTGCTGGTATGGAGGTTGGAACTAATGTTGAAAGAAGTTTGGTTAGTGCTGGCTTGGATAACTGAGTTGTTCTTGAGGACCTCTCCCATATGGGTTCCATTGTCCATAATGATTCGGTTGTTGGGTTATAGGTAACCATGCATTGGGATCCTGATAAGAGGGTGGCATTTGATTTGGAGGGGGAGCATTTGACTGACCATATGGTAGCTGATTGTTCCAATGATTAAATACCGGAGGAGAGAATTGAGAATTCATACCTTGACCTCTTGGCTGCCATTGTCTTCTTTGTGTGATCAGATAGACAACCTCTTCTTCCTCATTAGTTGCTTTCATTGATGCTTTTACCCTTGGTAGAGAAGGACATTGGTCAGTGGCATGGTCTAATTCACAAATAAGGCATACCTGGACACTATTCAGTGGGCACTCCCTTGGTGGATGTTTCTTCCTGCATTTTGGACAGAAAATGCATAATACTTGCTCTGGTTCTGCTTGTTTCTGTTTCATCTGCAAAGTATCCATTTGTGAGGAAAAATAGTTAATCATCTCTGTTTTGAAACTTTCTAACAAATTACCTATTTCTGCTCTTGTTGCTCCTCCATTTGCTGATTTCTGTACCCTTGAAAAAGTAGTATCCTTGGTAGCTGACTTATTTCTTGTAGACCCTCGAGAACATATTTTGCAGAGGTCTACAATGTCCTCATAGGATTCCTTGGATATATCTCCTTTACCAAGCATATTCAACATATCTAAGCAATCTTCTCTAACTCCTTTTAGAAAAATGGTTTTCAGAATGTCCTTACTCACATCTGGATGGCCAGACCATTGTAGATTGTATTGGAGTCGCTCCACAAAGTCTTCAAGGGTCTCGTCCTCCTTTTGCGACATTTTGAACAGCTCCTCTCTGTGTTCCCTTGTTCGATAGTAGTCTTGGTATTTGTGCAGGAAAATCTACCTCATTTGCATCCATGTTAAGATGTTTTCCCCTCCAAGGCTCATGAACCATCTTAATGCATTTCCTTTTAATGTGGCTGGAAACAGTTTGAGCTTCTGTGCAATGGTAGTGTAGTCATAGCTTCTACACAAAATGTAAAATTCAAACAAAAACTCATCCAGATCTTCAGTAGATAATCCATGAAAATTTGGGAGATCCGAGAGAGGTATGTTTTTCATAGGAGCCATCCCTCATGTGGGGACATCAGAAATAGGAAAAACCAGGGTAGAGATAGCGTTTTGATTGTTTACTTGATCCTCATTATTCTATGGATTTTCTTGGTAGAGATCTTCTTCGTTATCCCCTTGATTCTCCATATGTTCTCTTTGGTTCCACTCAATATGAACAACATCCCACTCTTCCTTAGTGACTATTCAACCGTTGATATGATAAACAACTTCTTCTAGGTTATCTAAGTTTGAGGCTATACTACCTTGATCCTCAATGTTCTCCAGTGTTGCTTGCTGATTTGTTGGTGACAAATCTTCAGATTTTATTTCAGTTACAACTTCAGCTTCAATGCTTTATGAGAATGATGTTTCAAGAGGGGGTATTTCTACTGACTGGGGATCACGCCCTCTTGGAGGATTGGCAGGGAAAAAAATGGATCCTGAAGAAGAATTTGCTCTGGCTATAATCTCTTCAACAATGTTCTGTCTTCCCAATATGTTAGGATTTCTTCCTCCATGTCCTCTGGTGCCTGCAATGTTAGTATTTTGGGGGGTTCGTTCTTGCATTTAGTTATTCGTGTAGACTATTCATTTCTAAAAAAAAAAACTGGTGTGCTTACCAAAATCTACAATTATCTTCCCCGGCAACGACGCCAAAATGTTGGGAACTTTAATTGTCTAATTAAATATAAAATCAAAGTGTTCAATATAAATTGTCAACCCAGGGAAGTCTATTATTTCAAGATAATTCTGCACAGTCTATGCTAGATTATGGAAGCATATCTATTCTAATTGTAGTAGGGAAGTTCTTCTAACAAAAACAAACAAATGATATTGTTGACACAATTGTGCTGATACAGCTGGAGTGCTACAGACTTAAAATCATAATTTAAATCTAAATTGATGAATCTACAAACACCATGAATTTCCTACCTTAATCTAACTCTCTAATTTTACTTTTGTAGGAAGAAATTCTATGCTATTGCTGAAAGGAAATCTACTTGTTGCAAGAAGCTAATTCACACTTTTTAATTTTCCAGAACAAGATTTAAACGTAATGTAGAAAAATGAAAAGTAACTCTCCATCCATGTTCAGTAACTGATTTCTAATTCTCATGAGACAAATCTATGTGCATTTATCAGGAAGGGACTAAAATATAACAACAGATGCATTTAGAAACATCTAACAGTTAAGCCAATTGCAATGAAAACAACTAAATCTAGAATTCGAAATAGAGGGGAATCGGTGAAGAAGGTGGGCCCTTTCCTTCTTACTGAATCCACTCAAAGAGATAGATCACAATATGATAAAGAAATTCAATCCAGTTCTTCATTCAATTGCCAAAAAGATGTTTGAGTACAATAATCGTTCCTTTATTCAATTCAAGCCAAAAGACTAACCCACCTTTACATTATAAAAGCTCTGTTATTTAAAGTCCGAGTCAATCAATCTTCAGAAACAGAGCAGTCCTGAGAATCCCCGATTCTTAGGCTATTCGTTAGATATCATAAATATCCAATATTGAATTCTCCTTCATCACATCGTGAGCCAGTATTTTGATCAACAGGTGTTGCAACAGTCATATCACAACAGGACTAGTGGCATCTGTTGTAACAACTTCTGAGATTAACAGGCTTCTGTCGTAGCAGTTGTGTAATAGCTTCCAGGATTGATGGTTGTTTGTTGCAGAAATCCTGTAACAGCTCCCAGGAATTGCGCATAGCTTTGATAGCCACAACCCGATCCTTGAAGTGGGCTATTCTATCATTTTGATCATTAGTTGAATTATTTCATAAGTAAAATATGTGATCGTATTCAATCAAACATGCTAAGTAAATGAAAACATAAAAGAAAAATGAATAGTTCGTACCTTGGGAAAAAGGGTCTTTAGTGCTCATTATAGTAGTCATTTAGCTTAGGAAATGAGAGGGTTGAATGATCAAAAGGTGTATTGAAAAAGGGAATTTCAGGGTCCTAACACATACCATGAGGTGCTTGTGCCAAATATTCAACAATATTGTAGTATTGGGTAGCATGTGCATTTGGATTAAATGTCTCTTTGAAAATTACACTCTTGGGAGGGCGCAACACTGTGCCAGAAATTGGCTTCTCAATATGAAGAGGATTGGAAGGTGGAGGAGGAGTGGATGTGGAGGGATAACCAACAACCTTTCCTTTAGGTTGATCACCTGGAGGAGGGTCATAAGTATTTTCTCGAGTTGTGACATTAACCATATTAAACATGTACACATCAAATGCGCTCGTGGAAGCATCCCCATGGTGGGAATGACCTGGGTCGCCTCCTTGTGGAGGGACAGGGGTTTGTGCAACCACATGTTGCTGCTGAACTCATTGGGAGGTACCCTTCAGAAATTGAGCAACTGCCTCATGATGAGGGAAATATTTCATGTAGTGGTATTCATCACAGATCATATAAGGAGAATTATCTTTCCTATTTGGTTGCGTATTAGTAGTCTTAGGATTATCTTACTCGTTAGAAGATTTCTTGGTTTTACCCTTGTTTTTATTCTTACCCCCTAGTTGCTAAGATGAAGTGGATTGAACCATATTCACCTTAAAGGTTTTATTCAGAGAGGAAGTAGTGTTGGTTTTTGGAATGAAACTTGGTTCTAGAGTAGGTCTTGTTGGATCGTTTGACAAACGAGGAGCATGAGGGATCAGATCATAAAGTGTGTCGGACTGGGAATAAACAAAGTAAAAATACTGCACATGGATAATAACCTACTCCTTAGTAAAAATGTTTCCCATAGCAACATCACAAGTAATGGGAGGCAAGAGAAACTTTTTAAACCAATCTACGATGAGTTGGTCCAAAATGAGAGCTTTAATCAACCATCTCTACCTTCTCCACTCATAAATATGATCGGATATGTGGGTGGAAGAGGATTTTCAGAGTGAGGTCAATAGTTTTTTACTGGTATCAATGACAATCATACCATATAGGAAACTAAAAATGCGTCAGAAATTCCATGGTAAGAGAATTAAAGTCGACAAAAGAGTTACGCGACAAATCAATATAGCATTTCGCCGCTGCACCTGGAAGTTATCGATTATCTTATGGATACTGGTGATAACCATATCACATGGGAACACTAGTAGTACCATATCTAGGTTGTGGAGAGGAGAAAAAACTAGATGGTCCTCCCATATATGATGGCTTCTTGGGTTGTCCACCCATGTAAGGTGGTTGTCCTGATTTTCCACCCATGTGTTGTGACTGAAAAAATGGACCTCCTACATACTGAAATTGACCTGATGCCCCCCCCATGTGATGTTGGCATGATATAACTCCCATATACTGTGATTGAAGGGGTTGTTTTTTTGGAATCATGGGGCTTACGAATTGATAGGGAAAATTTCCTTATGGAGGAATGCCCTCCATATTGGGTTAAGCCCACAAAGGATTCACTACTTCTGGATATGGATGTCCAGGATACAATATAGTGGTAGTATGGATAGAAGGAATTGTAGGAGTGACTTGTTAATTTTGAAACCATGTAGGTTTCTCCCCAGTAAATAGTTCCTTACAACTGAAGGTTTCCCGCCAACTGAAGGTTGTCCTGCCATTGAAGATTGACCTCCAATGTAGGGTGTACTAATATACGATGTATGAGATAGAGGATGAGTAGCTTGTGTAACCATGGTTGTGTGAACGACTTGACTACCAACCATTTGACTGATGGAACAACCAAGTAAGGCACTTGGTGTGTACGTGTGTGGAAATAGTGAAGCAAGAATATTACCTAACCCATGTGCGAAAGGAGATGTATGTGCAAGTGATTGAGATGAGGTTACTTGGGTCAACGATTTTTCTAAGAAATATGAAGCACCAATAGTATCAATTATATAAGTTGTGTAAAAATATTTATTCCCAAGTCCTTCAAGAAAACCAAAAATCGGTGGGTTCATGCCAAAATATGGTGTAGTGGGTGAACTAGGTGGCAAATAGTAAGAAGAATAGGCTTCAAAATATCTTGTAGATGGTGGATCAATGAGTGGTAGGATGAGTGGATCATTAAAAATAGGATTCATGTAAGATGGAAGGCTGTCTACAAAGATTGTGATCGGTTCTTCAACGTGTTGGCCACTTTCAAGAGTGACGCTCCCAGTTTCAGAAGTGTGATATGCGATCATTCCTTCGCAAGAAATATTGTGTTTAGGTTCTTGAACGTCAGGTTCCATACCTTGTATATTGTGAAATCTTTGATCTTAAGGCCGACTACAAAAGTCAAAGAAACACACTCCTATGAAAACTAAAAGAAATCAACGAAGAAACAATAGGCTCAAGGATCTTCCGAAGATGGGATATCAAGCTACCAACAAAGAAATGAGAAGTAGTTACCCCGACCTCCACATAACATCCCTTATCGGTGCAAGAAACCCTCACTTTCACGTGATCACCCTCCAAGGGTACAAAGACTGTGATCCGATGTCTACCCCAGTTACTGTGGGAATCCCTGCACAGTCACCTATATAGGTACCTAGGAAAGGCCATTAAGATTACCAACTTCTAGTTAGCCTTCGAGCGGGTACAATTGACAGTCATGAATGAACATATGGGCAAGATATCAAATTCCAAATCTCTTCAATAAAACTGATTACAAGTGGATTGGTAAGACTCAAGAGGACCCCAAAAATATTCAGAGTTCATGAAGCACCGAGACCAAATGATACCAGTGGTTTCTCTAGAAAAACCCCCAATATACACTCTTTCTACTATGATTGGTCAAGCTTTGGAGGGATAATCTCCTCTTCTCTTCTGCGTGCGACCTCGTGTTTATCCCCTGTGTGAGAGGGGGTTCCTGACTATTCTTATACAAAAGTTGGATTTGTACACTCTTTAGTGCTCTACAGTCTGTTTAATAGTCTTGGACAATTTACTCACTTTATCTAGTCCAAAGACCCTAATCTTGTGCTACTGTTGGTGTGCTAAAACCAAAAAATATTCTAGTTGATTTTATTAGCGCGTGGTTTATTTTAATGGATTTTACTCAAAGGGTTCACAGAGACGAAACTCATGATGTGAGAGAGACTCGACTGCAATATAATGCAAAATAAAGATATGCAGTTCATTATTTTCAATGAATTCTATGTATAGGAAGGAGAAGAGTTCTATTCTTTTTAACACAAGAAAGCACTCAAAACAATGCAACTTTCAATTTTTGGGATCAATACCAAGCAAATGTTTCCAAAAACATAAATGCACATGAAAAACTAGCTCTTTTTCCAAACATAAACCAAAACAAACTTCCTAATGAATACAAAAAGTTTCTTCATTTGATTATGTATGCAAGGAGATATGCAAACTTTTTCTCTTCTTAACTTTCAAGTGAAAAGAAAGACATCTATGTTTGACACAAAGAAGTATGAGGAAAAAAAAAAATCAAATAAAGCGCACTCAAAATGATGAAAACTGAAATAAAACAAGTAGGGGATAACCTGTTCAATCAAGAACTCAAAGATGCAAAAGAAAAAGAAGACAAGCACTCATGAAAATCCTCAAAAAACGAGCAACAAGAAACAATGTTCAAGACTGGGTTGTGGAAAACAAAAGAGTCCTAATAATCTAGAAAAGCAATATGTCTCAATGAAGACAAAAAGGCTCAATAACAAACAACCTTTGCAAACCCTAGTTTATGAAAAGTCCTAAACAACCGAGCAATTTGAAAGCTTTGTGAGACGAATATTAGAGAACTGGAAGGAAGGATGAACCAAGGGATATTTTTAACCCAAGGGGATCACAACTAGGAGAAAATTTCAAACCGAAAGAAGAAACATAAATTAGTGATAACTGTCAAATTCTCAAGAAAACAAAGTCAAAGAAAATCAAGAGTCCCTGAGAAAATAACCCCTTAAAACAAGACTGAGAAAAATCAAGCAGAAAAAGGTACAAAAACCTAAAAGAGGAGACTGGTGCCCCTATTCACAAAGGGACAAAGTTCCATGTAACCTTGGTTTACACTTCAGGGGAGCTCTAGTCAAGTATATGGCACCCTAGTGTGAACTGCAGGAGAGCGCCACTACTATGAAAAGTTCCAAAAATTGCTCAAAAAGGCTAAAAACTCAGAAAACTCTATGATCTCTTGAGTGAAGAAGAGGAAAGGGGAAATAGATCAGAATAAAAAAATAAACAAGATCTAATGATAGGAAAAGGATTTATATGAACCAAGGAAATACTAGTCAAAGTCCCTCCCCAACAGAGTTGACAATTTCTGTTATGGAATATTTTCCCTATGGATAGGTGAAACTTCCCTTGGATTACCAGAGCCCTATACCAAGACATAAACACTACAAGTGGACACTAACATCCCTTTAAACTCATTTTAAACAATCATAAAGAGAGAAGGAGAAAGGGAATGATGTACCCTTTTACAAATTTTGTCCTCATTGCTTCCAATCCATGAGCTTGATCTTCAAACCCCCTGACACAACTTGATAACTGCAATATGTAGAAAAGAGAAACAACTATCCCCTACTCTAGTTGGTTAGGTAAAACAAATTTATCTATGAAGATTAAAGAAACAATAGACAAGAATATGCAAGAATACACAAGCTTGAAGAAGATAGGCCAAGTATATTCAATGAGAACCCAGAAGATAACACTTACATACCATGATTGATGCTGCAACAACCTCTCCAAGCTCTTCTCATCTATCCCCTTACATGAATATACCAAGATCAAATTGATGATACTCTGACTGATTACCTCCCTTTTCAACTTGGAAATGCCTTCAATATATAGGCTTGAGAGACACAACCACCATGAGAAAATGAAGGATATGGTTGAGGATATGGGTCTTTGAGGTTTGGATCAGATTCTAAGGTGAAGTGATAGCATGGGGGTCAAGCATAACCAACCCCATCTTGAGAGAGTTGGCCCATAGAATAAGGTGGAGGATCCCCATTTTCCCTTAACAAGAATGATGCTCCCATAGAGTGAGAGACATAGCACCATGGTGCTCCCTTAAAAAGGAAGGGGGAGCACCGAGGCTCCCTAAACATGGCTAGGGGGGATCCACCCTTCTAAATTGGTAAAAAAAGGTCGATTTTCCAAGAAAAAGGTGTGTTTTGACCTTGAAATGATGGGTTTCTTCCTCCAATATGACTTAGGGGTCATGGAAAACTGTTTTCATGGTTTCAAGGGGTGGTGACACCTAACAAAGCGAATGTGACACTTGGGAAGGTGCATATGACACTTGCGACAGTGAATGCAACACTTACCGAGGTGCATATGTCACTTTTTGCCACTTGCGACACTTAGGGTGAGATACCTAGGTGTGCAATTTTGGTGTGTAACATTTAAGAAGTGATGTTGGGGTTTATATGTGGAACCATGTGGACCTAAGATATTTATGTGGGCCCAGTTTCTAAGTGGAACCAAGTTGATGATGTTGATGTATAAATTGTGGTGGATCTAGTTTTGATCATGTTGATGTATCAATTATGTTGGATCTATTTTTTATGATGATTATGTATCAATTGTAGTGGATCTAGCTTTGATGATGATGATGTATCAGTATCAATGAATCTAATAGTGACATGTTGATTTTTGTTGATGATGAAGAATCAATATCAGTGACAGTAATAGTGACAAGTTGAGTCTCCATTTATATTTCAGAGAGGAAGAAAGGGGAAAGGAAAGGGGGTTGGAGCCTCCTTCTAGTTGGTGTTGGAGAATACAGGGAGTCATAGCTTCCTTCAGGTTGGAGGTTGTAAACTAGGGTGTTGGATCCTCCTTCCAGTTGGTGCTAGATAATACAGAGAGTTGTAGCTTCCTTTAGGTTGGAGCCTGTAAATCATAGGCTTGGAGCCTCCTTCCAGTTGGAGCTGGAGAATTTAGGGAGTTATATCTTCCTTCAGGTTGGAGCCTGTAAACTAGGGGGTTGGATCCTCCTAGTTGGAGCTGGATAATTTAGGGAGTTTTAGCTTCCTTCAGGTTGGATCCTGTAAATAGGGGGTTGGTGCCTCCTTCCAGTTAGGTCCAAAGAATCTTGGAAGTTGGTTCTTCATGTGAATGAAATATTGAAGATATATATTAAAAAAGTGTTCCATAGTTTTCTCACATTTTGTTTTCCATGTAAAATTATTGTTAAGTGTGCATATGTGGTTATATGTTTATGATATCTTGAATGCAATATTATCTTGAATGCATAATTGATAAATTGTTTATAATGTAATGTTTACAAGTTGTGATTGAAAATGGTAAAAAGTACTCAATATTGATTCGACCCCCCGAGTCTTAGTATTGGTGAATATTCCAACAATTGGTGTTAGAGGAGGTCCTTCAAAATCAATCTAACCACTAGAAGGTAGATCATGGATTACATAGATAATGGAAAGCCAATGTTTGATAGTCAAAACTATGAGATGTGGAACAAAAGGATGAAAATATTTTTAGAGGCACATGTGTATGATGTTTAGTACTCAATTTTTATAGGATACACCACTTCAAAGAAACCTCTTAAGACTATAGCCAAGAAGGAATTAAAAAGGAACAAAAAAATAACAATGGATCCCAACCTAGATGGATTACCTAATTCGGTAAAAGTCAAAATGGGAAAATGTTCATCATCCAAAGAGATTTGGGATAAGCTACATAATATATACTATAAGGAATATCCTATTATCACAAAGCCAAAGCATGTTGATCAAGATAAGATGTTGAGATAGAACAACAAGAAGGAAGCTCATCAGATCAGACAGATCCAGAAGAAGATTATGAAGAAGAAGGTGAAGTATATATTGAAGCATAACTAATCGATGTCTTAAGTAAGCTAAAAGGAGAAAGGAATGAAAATAATTCCCTGAAGGAAGAACTGAACAAGCTAAAATTTCAAACAGAAGAAGCCAAAGTGATTGAAGAAACACTCAAAAAACACTTTGAAGAAAATTGGTGTTTGGAAGCCGAAGTAGTATCACTAAGAAAGGAAGCAGAGAAGAGAGAAGAAATTTTGACAAGTCATATTATGGAAATATATGAGGACTTAAACAAAATTGAAGCAGGATTTAGTCAACAAGAAAGAAGATTTGAAGAAGAAATCGTCTCATTGAAAACCCAACGTGAAGAAGAAAAGAGAATGGAAGAAGTAATGAAGATATAGATGATGAAGAAAGAAGAATATAGTGTGAAGTTTGAAGAAGAAGTCATCTTATTGAGGGTTGAACTTGACAAGCTAAGCAAGAACTTGAAGATCTCTCAAGTACTAGAAGACATTCTTAGTTGTCAAAGGTCACCATTCAATAAAGAGGGTCTTGGATACATAAGTGAGGCCTCATGAAAAGAAGATGCAAATGACAATCCTAGCAAGAGCATTGAAGAGAGAGGAAGCTCCACACCGCCAGTAAAGAAAGATGAAGAGAAGTGTTCTAGGTTTCTGGAAAGGAAGAATGAAGAGAAGGATAAGAATTATGCAGACATTCTCAAATGAAGGAATCATGATCAACAAGAGTCAAAGACGAATGAATGAAGAAGAGATATATTTCCAAGAATATATTCTACCTCCAAGAATCAAAGAAGCTTCATTCATTATGAAGGAAACAACATAAGAGAATATTGTGATCAGATAAGGCGTGAACTCAGAAGGACTACATGACAAACAAGATAATTGGCTTCCAGGTATCAAGGTTTCTTTGTTGGTTATTATTTTACCTGTAATAACTATGGACATAAATCTATAGATTGCAGATTATATGGAAGAAATGTTCAAGAAGGTGATGTTTATGTTCCCCCCTATAATATTGAATGTTACAAATTCCACAACTATGGACATATAGCTCGTGATTGTAGAAGCATGATGAAGTCTTCCTTGAAGGAAAACACTAATATCAAATGCAATAAGGTTTGGAGAAGAAAGAAAAAACAAGAATAACATGTACCAGAGATCATACTCACAGGATTTGCATATGTGCGAGATCATGATCAATGTACAGGTAAAGAATAAGATGATAGAACTCATAATGATGATCCCGCAACATAACAACCTTATATATTGTTCTAAGCCATATGGCTTGGAGACTCCCAATAATGTGAATGTTGAAGAGAGGGAGTCTAAGAAGAAATTATTATAGATTGGAGAACTATCTTTCGGGCAGTCTGAAGTGCTTTCAGATTTTGGGAAGGAAGATTCGGAATGGTTTGATGATAGAGGTGCATAATGTCTTGTGACATATTGGTTTATTAAGGATCCGTTTTTGGAACACATGTCCATGTAGGTATGAAGGGGTCAAATGGAAGTTACGAGGAATATCATTGGTAAACTTTTGAGGAAGAAATTCATGATTGTATAGAGGATTCCAAGCACGTGTTCAAGCATCGATACATTCATTACAAATTCGAGAATGAGTACTTGTTGCAAACTTGTAGAGTTTGATTTGAAGATAAAGCAGACTAGTGGACATATTTGATTAATATTGAGAAGCATATCAATTGCAACAGATTTGTAGATAGTAAAGTGATAGATGGGTCAACATTGTGTGTAGTTGAGTAGTAGAGTCATGGAAAATTTTGTGAGATATGGACAAATATGAATTCATGAGATATTTGGCAGGTCTAGAAGAAAATACTTGACATGAAACAAAGAAGATATGTGAGAATGGATGAGCCCTAGAGGAATTGAAGAAATACTCGTTGACATTATCATCAAGAGGGATGTTCAGAAAAGCATATGAATAAAAAAAAACATATTGACAGGTGGAACTAGCTAGTCACAGGAAGGAAATCCATGAGAGGCACACCAAGACAAGGGGAGAGAAACCATCAGGAATAGTTGTACTATCACATGACAATTGTTGAATTCTTATTTCATTGATGTTAGCTCAGTGAATACTTGAAGTCAAGCGATGAAGGAACTTTGACATGAATGCTTTTAATATACATCAGTGGATTACAATAATAAAAAATAAAAGAAGCCCTAGAAGAGATGAAATGAATAATATACATGAAGCCCCACATTGAACTACATGACATATTGCAAAGAATATAGGGAGAGAGAAATATCATAATCATGAAGAAAGGGGGAAATATATTTTCAAAAGAAGGTATATTGTCAGGGAAGTTACCCTTTGTCATTGATGTCAAAGGGGGATAGAAACAACAAAAGCATGAAGACAAGGGGAGAACATGAGGATAGAGGGAGAAATGGTCATAGGGGGAGTATGAATTTTTTCATTAATTCCAAAGGGGGATATTGTTGGAAAATTTGTTTTCATTGATGTTAACCCTAGAAGAAGCCTCGAAGCAAGTTTGGAAGCTTCTAGAAGTGATGGGTGTATTTGATGAAGTCTCCAAAATGGTCTCCTTATGGTGTATATTTAAGCATGGCCCTCATGGGAAGACGCTTTGAAGAAGTCTAAAAGAATCCATGGAAATATGGTTAAGTGGTTAAGAATACCGAGAGGTTTGGTCATGAAGCCCAAAGTTGATTGAAGAAAAAGAGTATGAAGGGCATTGCAAATGCATGAAAAACATCTATTGATTGAAATTCCTCTTCAATCCATCTCCAATGATAGGTGGAATGCCACGTGGTTCCTCATGATTGAGTAGTTATTCCCCCTTAAAGGTGAATCCCTAAAGTATGGTCAAGAAGCCCCAGATCTAAGGTTAAGAAGTTATAATTTGTCCCTAAAGTCAAGTAAAGGAGAAAAATTTGTTGCAAACAAGAAGTTACAAGTTGTCTCAAGGTCAAGTAAAGAAGGTGCTTGGAAGGGTATAAATACACATTAAGAAAATTTTGTTTTCATCATTCAATCTTGTTATCTCTTAGCAAAATCTTGGTAGTGAATTTCATAGGGAGGAAGAAGTGAAGAAGGGAGAAATTCCAAGGGAAGATGATGTATTGTGATGATGTGTTCTAACATATGTTTTTAAAGGTCATGTTACTATTTTTTCTATAATGGTTTAGATAGAAAACCATGGAGACTATTTATAAGACATATAAAGGTACTTGTGGTACAATTTTCATCATCTGGGTTGTTGTACTTTTGGAGATACACTCTATGGAAGATAAGGTTTTTGACTAGTCCAGTAACTAGTCTCAAACATGTGTTCTAAGTAAAACAATCATAACTTCTTCATAGAGGATCCAAATTTAATGAGACTAATTGCATTGGAAACGATACAGTCTATAGTATTTTTTGTGTGATTTTCTGAATCAAATATTACATATTGGGTGTGTGGCATGTTGTACAAGTTCTCTCTCTAGAATATGACACAATTAAGGAAGGTATACCATATTCGTTATATATCCTTTTCAGTGACGATTCAAGAAGAAAAAAATTGAGTAATTTTAGAGAATATATTGAAGAATATTGGGTACCAGTTTCAAACCTTGATTATTATAGGTACGTATTTATACTTGTTGAAAGTTAGGGTTTGTGACTAATACAAAAACTAGTCCTAAACAAATGTTCGAGATAAATTTAAGAAGTGATTTTGGGGTTTATATGTGGACCCATGTGGACCTAGGATCTTTATGTGGACCGAGTTTCTAAGTGGAACCAGGATGATGATGTTGATTTATCAGTTGTGGTGGATCTAGTTTTGATGATGTTGATGTATCCGTTATGGTGAATCTAGTTTTGATGATGATGATGATGTATCAGTTGTAGTGGATCTAAATTTGATGATGATGATGTATCAATATCAATGATAGTAACAATGACATGTTGATTTTTTATGATGATGAAGTATTAATATCAGTGATAGTAACAATGACAGGTTGAGTCTCCATTTATATTTCAGGGAGGAAGGAAGGGGTAAGGAAAGGGGGTTGAAGCCTCCTTCCAATTGGTGTTGGATAATATAGGGAGTTGTAGCTTCCTTCAGGTTGGAGACTGTAAACTAGGGGGTTGGATCCTCCTTCTAGTTGGTGCTAGAGAATACAGGGAGTCATAACTTCCTTCAGGTTGGAGCCTATAAATCATGGGGTTGGAGCCTCCTTCTAGTTGGAGTTGGAGAATCTAGGGAGTTGTAGCTTCCTTCAGGATGGAGCTTGTAAACTAGGGGGTTGGAGCCTCCTTCTGGTTGGATATGAAGAATATAGGGATTTGTAGCTTCCTTCAGTTTGGAGCCTGTAAATAGGGGGTTGGTTACTCCTTCCAGTTGGTTCTGGAGAATATTGGAAGTTGGTGCTTCGTGTGAATGAAATATTGAAGATATATATTAAAAAATGTTCCGTGGTTGTCTCACATTTGGGTCTCCATGTAAAATTCTTATGTAGTGTGCATATGTGGTTATATATTTATGATATATTGAATACAACATTATCTTGAATGCATAGTGATAAATTGTTGATAATGCAATGTTTACAAGTTGTGATTGAAAATGGTAAAAAGTACTCAATATTGATTCACCCCCCTCTTAGTATTGGTGGGTATTCCAACACCAATCGTCAATTAACCATGGAATTATATTCTGCTAACCTGCACAACACAAGGAATATATTTCCTCTCTTTTCTCAAATTGACTTAAAAGTATTCATCCCTTTGAATGCTCTTTAGTGTAAGAAGAAATAATCCATTATGCTAGTTGGTTTATGGGGAAATCCTATGAGAGTAAAACTTGGGCTCTCCGACAACTAATGAGCAACGATTTCAGTGGATCAAGTATTACTTACTATCCCAACATATATGCTCACCTACAATCTATCTTTAACTCAATATAGGCCTATGGATTACCTTGTCGTAGCACTAGTTTATTGAAAGTCTCAGATTTAGATCATCAACCAAAATAGTGAGAATGTAAACTTACAAGACTTTCTTGGGTAACTACCTCCCACATGAGAAAATGGAGTGGAATATATGGTTATGAGAATGGAATTTCCCCTAATGATAATGAAAGAGAGGAATGAAACCCAATGAGGAAGCAAGATGCTTACACTTCCCCATGTTGATTATATTCATCCCCATATTCCCATAACTATGTGATATTGACTTTCTCACCAACCTCTACACATGAAATTATATTGTGTTTCTCAACATCTAGGGTAGTGGATGAGTTTCATTAAAGGCGTAATGAAAGAGGGTATAATCTCTTAGTATGATAGTTGTTAATAGAGGGTTACTTTCATATGCCCCCATTTCTTGGACTCATAACCCCTCCCCTTCTCTCTTGAACCATATAAAACATTTTTATTATTTTTGACATAAATATTTAAATATCTTTGAAAATTTATTGGAAAGTATACCATACAATCTATAGAAACTATATTTACCACAATTACATGCCTATCCATTCACTAATCATGCCTTGGCCTTGAACTCCATACTAGAAATCTATACAAGCATATTTACATCATTTACACATGAGGTTATTTATTTGAAATCACTTAAAATGTACTATCATCATCAACTATACATTTAATATATATATATATATATACATATATATATATATATATATATATATGCTATATATATATATAATTTGATATAATACATTCAGGGAATATATATATATATAATTTGATATAATACATTCCAGGGAACAAACTTGAGTATTACAATTCATCATTGATATAATGAGACAATGTCATATGTTAAGGTTTCATCTTCAACCCTTTACATGTTGAAACTTGAGTAACCAATCACTACTAAAGAGTCCTAAAATAGATCTACTACATAGTTAAGGACATCTAACTCAAGATGGTAGGTGATAATCGCATGCCAAAATTGGAAGGGTAACGTGGATCTCTAAATCCAATTACTAACTTCATGTGATATGTTTCTCTAAATTTAAGCTTACGATGACGTTTTTTAGGGGGTGGAACATCCCACATCTCTAAACATGATCTTGTCTCAAGATCCTATGAACTTCAATGTAAAAATATAAAACATAGGTATATTAATGTGCTAAAGTAATTAATATCATATCAAATGAATAAAAAAAAGGTGATATTTTTGTAAGGGAATTGGGGGAACTCAGTGGACTTGGAGTTGGGAAAAGTAAATGGGATCAATCTCAAATTAATATCATGAAAAATCCAATGTTTAATATTAAACATATTCATGTGTCAAAATAATTATTAATATATCAAACAAATAAAACACAAACAAAATCATTGCAAGAGTGATGGGAGAACCGGGCAGATTTTGAAAGATGGAAAATCTTGGTGGACTTCGGTCTTAGTCTAGGTGAATAAGGAATTTTCAAAATAATCTATGTGATACCACTACATACATGTATCTACTATTATACTTAAACAAAAAGTACAATAAGTATGGGTGTTTAAGATTTAGAGTGTTGAAATAAATAAATAAGTATGGGTGTTTAAGATTTAGAGTGTTGAAATAAATAATTGTTTATTGGTTTGAATTATGCACAGTTTCAGTTAAAATATTGAAATTGTTAAAGTTTTTCATCATTGGTTTTCATTTTTATGTTAGTCACAAGGTACCACATATCAAGTTTGAAACATACTGCTCACAAGGAAGTTAGGATTGTTATTTTCAAACCTTCACACATAACTGTTATTTTCAAACCATCACAAAGAAGGATTTGTAGAGGTTTTTTCTTCTATTTCCCTCTTTGCAAATAGGAACTGTGGTGCTCGAGCAAAGCACGATTTCAATACCTAAATAGATTTATTAAAAAAAAAAAATTAACAATAAAACCAAAACCTAAAACCTCCACTCACATAAATCCTTTGCATGACCAAAGGTATTTTTAGTTGGTTTTTTTTAAAAAAACATTTTCGAATCAAGGTAGTTTAGTGTTGAAATGATGCACTAGTGCTCTTTCCAATATAAGAGCAATGCAATTCAACAAAACGTTTTATTTTTAATATCATAAAAAAAATACCCATATAAAACCTTTGAACAAAGATATTTAAAATAATTTTATGGAGGAACATAGGGAAACCTTTTTCAATCATGGTGGTTTAGTGTTGAAATGATGCACCAATGCTCTTTCTAGTATAAGTACACTGCAATTCAATAAAAAGTTTTATTTTTAATATCATCACATATACTCATAAAATTTATAAATAAATTTAAAACAATTTTAAGGGGAACATAGGGGATAATAGATTCTTGAAAAATCTATTTTCTTTAGAAGACATTTCCACACTTATGCAAGGAGAATCAAGGTTCTCCTGCAAATCAAAGTCACACAATGGAATTCATATACACAAATACTCATAAGATAAAAGAAACATAACTACACTATTTAGAAAAAACACAACACACAACACACAACATTGTCACATCTACACAAGGACTTATAGTGGAAACCGTATTAGAATTGATAAGTGAATTGTATAAGTAAACAATGAGATCTAAGCTAGGTGTTGGTGGTGTGTAAAGACACAATTACAACACTAAACCATGGAACATAAAATTTATATTCATCATATCGTATTCATCACACATATCTCACACCTCTTCACTCACCACATAAGCTCATATATTTATTATTGAGTATCTAACTGATTTCTCATAATTCAAGGAATATCTAGTCAACCTTGATCACTTATGGTGGTTTCCGTTGGTTACTTGACCATGGTTATTTTTTTAAATTTCCCAATTAATTAGTCAACGAGTCAATCTATATCTGGTTGATCCTTATAGTAATCTTCCATATTACACACACATTAAGAAAAGGGACAACATCATGCAAGAATAGAAAATATACTCAAGAGAGTTGTGTAGGAAGGATATCCAACCAAGTTCTACTCACCCTTCAAGAGTATTTATACAATAAAGGGAATGGTTGGAGCAATTCTACCCACTACAACTATTCATTCATTATTTTCTCTTATACAATTGTCCTTTACTTGACTTATATATTTATATTCATGTACTTACTTGGGATATTGTCTTAATATAATGTATGCTGACTTTTACATGGTCTAAGAGGCCTCCCAACATCTCCCCCAACCTCAAATTCTTGCTTCATCCTAAAGAAACTATGTACAAACATCTTGGATCTCTGCTCCTACTGAAGTATCCTTTTTGTGCATCAACCATTCTTACCAACCTACATAGGTAATTCTAACCACAATATCCATCAACTATATAGGAATATACACATATATACCATTCTACCATGACTTGTTACTCTTTAGCATCTATATTCAATTTGGTAGCTACTTGTGTAGTTAGTGAGTCTTCAGTTAGATTTTCCCTCTCACCCTATACAAAAATCATAGTATGAGAATATTACTTTATGCTCTTCCTACCTACCATTTATCTTCCTTTTGGCCTTCGAGGTCACAACCCAAGGAACTAATTTTCAACTCTTATACTGAAGGGATCCATCATTTCCTTCATTATTGTGTTATCATATTTTATTGAATGCCATCTTATCTAGTCATTATAGGAAGAGTATCAAAATCAATAACCTGTGCAAGTTCTCTAATAAATTTCTCAATCAAATGTTGCAAAAAATCATGATGAATGCTCCTTTTCAATGCTCTGTGGTGTTTAGTATGTCCAATTACTTTGTTCTTTGTATTCCGAATTCAAATGCTCTTCATGCATAGTATTATGTGGAATCTCTACGCCCTATCAAAATATACTCTCTGCTACTTGGTCAATTGTGGATGTTCTCAAGGTTTCTGGTAATGTGATGGATTTTTCATTTTCCATTACATGAAGGATGGCTCTCTATGACTCAACTAAACTAATGCTTGATCAATACTTGACTCAAATAATACATGACTCATTTACTAAACTCTACTATGATTCTCTAACTGTTAGTAAGACCCAATTACAAGATTCTTTCCTACTGGGATTTTAATGACTAAACTCAAACTATTGTCAACTAGATATAGATTGATGTCAATGAAGAATTGACATTGTTGTCTAAGAAACAACTTACATTACAATAGATGGAGGGGGTTTTCTGCTTTAAATACTCATGTTTAACCCCCTCCTTTATTTTGACTCAATTACATTTTTTGACCTAATCTATTTTACTCAATCAACTAATTTTATTTTTTATTTTTTATTAATGCTTCATGGTATATAACTGACGAACTTAGTTTCAAGCCTCAATTAACTATTACTCAATTGATTGAATTGATAACATGTTAAATTATTTTTAGGTTTTTCGACTACTAAGACTTGAGTTACTCTAATTGACTCTACTAACTTTAATAGATTCAACTATCCTTCATGTTACATTTTACAATCTCTTTTTTATTTTTCTACATTCATGACTCCATCTAAAAGAGATCCAACGCAATATTTACATTTTTCAATTCTTGTCAAAAACTTAGTAAGACCATATCAACATCACCTGACACTCCTTATTTATAATATTCATATACTTGTATGATCATCATCAACTCTCTAAGAATAATTACAAGTGTAAAAAAATCAGTTGACCTCGTCAATTTTTATGATGATCATCGATGATATAGTCCATTATTATCTTTAATTTATGGAGTCAGTTGAAGATGCTTGTAATTTATGAACCACAATTGACTTTTCCTCTTGTCAACAAGATTTACCAATCAATTTTCTTGTGTTTATTTCTCTTGTAGGTTTATGCTCACTAATCTAATTGATTAGGTATGGATCAAATTAGGGTTTCGAAGCAATGCACAACTAATATCCAACATCAAAGTGACTCATTCCCTTCTAATAAATATTTCATTGATATTTCATCATCTTCATTGGTTGTTTCTTCTCCTTGAATTGGGTCGACTCTCAATTTAATAGGTGGTCAAACCATCTTCAAGGCATCTACCAACTAGACTCCACATGAAACTAAATATCTTCCTTGTATATCATCAATGTATAGTTTGAAAAATCTTTGCAAATGGGAGCCTATTGGTAATCACTTCAGTTCAAGTTTGCATTTGATGGTTCACTTATTTGGTTGAGCATGAGGCATGGGGAGAGAAAAAATAAATGTTGATAACATTCTATCAAAATCATGAGTTGAGCACATAATCGACTGGTGGTGGTCAACTCTTACTTTAAGTCGATTGTCAAGTTATTTACAATAATTTTGATAATGAACTTCAATTCTCCTCCATTTAGTTCTATCAACTTAGTTTTGAAACATATTTCTCATCGATTTTCCCATACATGCATAATCTTTTTTTATTCTCCCTTGATGTCAACTGGACCACAATTTGGTTGATTCACCATCAATTTTGACTGGCCCAACATCTTGGTCGATTATCCATCGACCAAGGGTACCCATGTGTTGGATTCAATCTCTAGGACCCGTTCAATTGAGGGGAAGTATGCACTAATTGGTCCAACATATGAGAAATAGAAACACTAAAAATGTTTCTTGATGTCGTTTCATGTTGTACTTAGGATTATCAACACCAATAGTATATTGCTCAATGATTCTCATTCTAGCAATCACAGTTTACATGATATTTCATCACAATTAGACATGACATTGGAGGGTTTCTTTGTTGATTATATATACAAATAAAAATTATTTGACAATGTTCCAACAATCAATTTATTTCACTCCTCGACATCTGTTCAATCATCTATGATTTATTTTTCCATCTAATATATCTTATGTGTCATCTTACGTGCACACACATCCAAAAACATTACAAAAATGGGATTGTAGGTCCATGAGAATTCTCCAAACAATCACATTATCTAGGGTATCAATGACAACATCATTATTTTGTCTCTAAGTAGAACCCACATTTCACCAACAACTTCCTCCATTCTTCAGACCACATGTTCTCATAAATTCAACACCTTTAGTTTGGTAGTACAACAATATCATTCTTTTACACCTACAACATTATGTCTTACATAGCATAGGATTCTTCTATAACCATAGAATTGTTGGAATTTTTTTCATCTCAAAGAACTTATGTGGTATTTGTTTTATAGGCATTGTTTCTCAAACATCAATTTTGTAGAAAAAACATTGCTTATATACTAGTGGCACAACAAAAATGCATCATATTGAACATATAGCCATATTCGATTGACAATTGAATATTCAATACACCAGGGATCAAGCATATTTGCAACCTTTCTCATATGCGACTCCTCAATTTCTACATTCACATTGCAATATAAGGTTTCAAAGGAATATATTGTTGTCTCCTTGTTGGTTTCTAGGAATAATTTTTCTTGTCCTATTCGAACTAAGAGGTGTTTTACATGACCTTCCGTACAATAATTCAAGTGATTCCTTCTTAAATTATCTTTTTCTTTATCAACACTTTTGTTGGTCCATCACATACATTTGCAATATGTATAATAATATGTAATTTATTCGTCAATCAATCTATGGGTGGTATGTTGTACTGAAACTAAGCTGTGTTTCCAACGCTTCTTGAAAAATCATCCAAAATATTCTTGTAAATGATTATCCTTTGTCTGAGATTATCTTCTTCGAATTACATGTAATCTCACAATCTCATTGATGAACACCCTCACAATCTTTGGTGCTTGATAAGTAGTCTTTACTAGGATAAAATGTTCACTCTTGGTTAGAGTTTCCACTACTACAATTATCGAATCACGTCTCCTCAATGTCATCAATAATCCAACAATGAAATCCATCAAAATCACCTCCCATTTTGACTATGGTATCACATATGGCCACAACAATTATGTTGGATGCTAATTTTCAACCTTCATTTGTTTAGATTCAAGACATATAGATACAAAATTAACTATATGTTTCTCTATTCCTTTCCAAAATAATAACAGTTTTAGGTCCGCATTCATCTTTTTTACTCCTAGATGAGCCATTTTAACTACTCTATGATCTTCTCTTCATATTAAATTGTGAATTTCATCATTCAATGGTACATATACTCTTCCATAAAATTCAAGTAATCCATCATCGTCTAAGTCCTTCATACTTCAAAATTCCCATTACATCAATCTCTAAATTTGATTTGACTTCCTTGTACCATTCATCTTCTAATTGCAACTTCAAAATATTTTCTCTAAAATTTGACTTTAATGGTAAAATTGAGAAGTTTTGCAAATTAAAGCATATACTACTCTTTTCATTGTTCCTCTAATGTATGATGTTTCAAAATCATACACACTTAATAATGATTGACAATATTCAATATATATGGTTTAAATTTCTATACATAAATATGTGTTTAAGTTTGTGATGATCTGTCTTCAACTCAAATTTCCTTCCTAGTAGGCAATGCCTCCAAAGTCTTAATGCATGCACTATTGCTGAAAGTTCCAAATCACGCATTGCATAAATTTCTCCATGAGTTCAAAATTTCGTTGAATCATAGACAATTACCCTACCTTCATGCATTAGTACTCCACCCAATCCTCCCTTCAACACATCCATGCATACCAAAAAATCTTGATCCATATCTAATACTTTTAAAATAGAAGCCATTGTTGACAACTCTTTTAGTTTATRAAATACTTCCTCACATTGTTCTATCCATAYAAATTTCTTATTTTTGTTCTATAGTTCCATAATAGGATTTGCAATCTTTAATAATCCTTCAACAAACCTTCGACAATATCCTRTAAAAACCATAAAAATAYGAACTTCATGTACATTAGTGGGTGTTTTCCATTCCACGATTGCTTCTATCTTTGATTGGTCTACCACAATTCCTTCTTCTAAAATGATATACCCTAAGTAATGAATATTTGACTCATAAAACGAGCATTTATAAAGTTTTACATATAACTTATTCTCTCTTAGACATTGTAACCCTTGTCATAAATATTCTTCATGATACTTTGGTGTATGTGAATATATCAAAATTTTGTCCAAAAATACTTGCACAAACTTGTCAAGGTACTCTTGAAATATTCCATTCATTAAACTTATAAACACTTCTGGCGCATTCATTAACCCAAAGGGTAATATTATGAATTCATAATGTCCAAATCTCGTCTTGAATGCAATTTTAGGAATATATTCCTCCTTTATTCTTAGTTTATGATATCTCAATATTAAATCTATCTTCGAAAATATTGTATCTCCTTTCATTTGATCAAGTAAATCATCAATTCTAGGTATTAGATATTGATTTCTTATCATCACATTCTTCCATTGTTGATGGTCGATACAAAGTCTCCATATTCCATCTTTCTTCTTTATGAATATCACAAATACTCCCCACGGTGATAAACTCGGCCTTATAAAACCCAAACCTATGATTTCTTGTAATTTCATATTTAACTCTCAAAATTCTAATTTCATCATGTGGTAAGGATCCCTTGTGATAGGATTTTTTCTTGGTTTAAGTTCAATCATGAATTTAAATTCTGTTTTAGGCAGTAATCCAGGAAATTCCTCAAGAAATACATTTGAAAAATATGACAATATTGGATGCTATCGTAAATTTACAACTCTCCTTCTTGTTGATATATATTACAACATATAATTTACATCCTTTTCTCATACTCCTCTTTAATTATAATGATGAAATGAACCTTAATGTCACTCCTCTATTCATATTGATTAAAGTATTTTATGACCTATATGTCATCTACAAAAGAAAGCTTCTTATTCTTATAGTATAATATTGCTTCATGAATCTATACTAATCCATTCCTATTACTATATCATAAGATCCAAACATATTTGAATACAAATATACCCAAGCTACACTCATATCTAGATTAATTTCATAGTCTTTAACTAATAGCCTACTTCATGTTTCACTCCTAAAGACAGGATATAACCAGGTGCCAATTGCAAAAGAAGATCGGAAAAAAACAATCCGGATCAGAATTTGGATCTTTTTCCTTTAGAGTCATGCCATTCAGACTAAAGAACGTGCCAACATTTTTTTCAAGAATAGTGGTCAAAGCATTCCAAGAATACATTGACAAAACCATGGTTGTATACTTCAATGATTGGACAATCTATAGTCTACTCAGAAATCACATACAATGGCTCTGACTTATGTTAGAACATTGCAGACATATTCAACTATCACTTAACATCAGAAAATGCATATTCACCACACCTATTGGAATCTTTCTTGGACATGTATTATGTAAAGATGGAGTGAAGGTCGATATAGCTAAAATAAAGATTATCCTTGATCTAAAACCCCCCGTAAATAAAAAATAGATCAAAATTATATTGGGTCACACTGGCTACTACAGGAAGTTTATACGCCACTACTTAGACATCCCTTTCCCAATGGATGAGCTTCTATGAAAATATGTCGAATTCAAATGGAGCCAAGACTGCCAAGAATCCTTTGGATTTCTAAAGAATAAGTTGGCCGAAGCGCCTATTCTCAAATTTACAGACTGGTCGAGAAAGTTTCATGTCCATGTCGATGCGTTGAACGTAATTGTCAGGTCGGTTCTAGCTCAACCATATGGTGACACAATGGATCACCCAAATGCATATGCAAGTCGGAAACTAAATAAAGCATAAAGAAACTATTTGACCACAGAACAAGAAGCCTTATCAATGATTTTTGCGCTACAAAAGTTTCGTCATTATTTATTGGAAAACCATTTTACTTTTTTTACAGACCATCAAAAATTGAAATAATTAGTCAATAAACCAAACCATCAAGGAAAAATCTATCAATGGTTACTATTGTTTCAATAATTTGAATTTGACGTAATCATTCGACTAGGGAAAAATAATGTTTGGCCTGATCACCTGTCACAACTAGAAACATGAGAACATCTGACATGCATAGATGATGACCTCCCATATGCACATTTATTCAAAGTATAAGATCCACCTAAGGGTTTAGAAGACATTTACACTTTCCTATAAGAACAAAATTCTCTTGAGAACCTCCCGACAAACAAAAAGAAAAATCTAGCCATGAAAGTTGCACCATTCAGAATAATTAATGGATACTTATATAAAATGGGAATAGACAATGTGCTAAGAAGATGTGTGCCATAACATGACTGGGATGATATCATCAATGAATCCCATGCAGGAGCATCTATAGGACATTTTTATCCCTACACAACAACCATGAAGATATTACAAGTAGGCCTGTGGTGGCCGACTGTACATAGAGACTGTTGAGAACAAGTTAAAAAATGTGATAGTTGTCAGAGACTGGGATGAAACTTGTGGAAAAATTAAATTCCACTAAGTTTGATAAATCCTAATCGATCTTTCAAAATTAGGGCTATTGACTTCATCAGGCCATTCCCACAAAGGGAAAGGAGAACCAGTGATAAATATATAATCACTACATTCGAGTATGTGACTAAATGGGCAGAGGCTGAGTCGGTCGAATATTGTACCAAAGAATTCGCATCTAAATTCATCTAGGAGAACATCATCACAATATTTGGCTTCCCTTTGACACTAATCAATGACAAGGGAAATCACTTTGTTAATGAAACAATTAAATTTCTATTGGGAAAATTATTAATTGACCATAGAAAAACGACAACCTACCACCCACAAGAAAATGAGGCAATCGAGGCATTTAATAAAATATTACACAAGGGACTTATGAAAAATATGTGGTATAAATAAAGATGAATGGGATGACAAGATTCCTGCAATCCTCTAGGTGTATAGATCAACATTCAAAAGATTGACTGGACAAAATCCATCCAAGCTAGTCTACGACCATGAAGTTGTAATTCTGTTACAATTTTGGACTAATTCTGACAGGGTCGCAGCTATAGAAAAATTCGATGAAGGCCAAAACATGAATGACCAACTGAACAAACTGGAGGAAGAGAGATTAATAGTAATTCATCATCAAGAAGTTCAAAAACAATAGTAAAAAGTGTGGCATGATTGTCACTTAAAGAAAAATGATATAAAAGAGGGAGACTTAGTCTTACTGTATGACAATCGTTTAAAAGGAAAACCCATAAAATTGGAAACAACATGGTTGAGGCCTTCTGTGGTGGAAGACATTCGATAGACATGAGCGTTCCAACTCAGAATGTTATTGGGGTATCCATTTAAGAAAGTAATTAATGGAGCTAGTTTAAATAAATACCAAGTATAGAAGAAAAGAGAACCATGTTAGCAAAATTTAGCAAGGAGTTGCCAACAAGAACCGACTAAAATAACTAATCAAACTTATAAGAAACAAAACTTACTTAAAAATAATAAACAAAAAAGGTAGTTAGAAAATTCAGGTAAAAAACTGAAAAGTTAAAAGTATTTAAGGGGTAGCCATAACACTAAAGGAAAAGAAGCAATAAAATGAAGAGAGAAAGTATGATCTAGATTTATGAGCGGAACGAAAAGAATATCATATTGAATACAATAAAAAAGATATACCGAGAAAAACACCATATATCCAGTGAACAATAACTTCTATTGAATAAATAAAATAGGCTGAAACTGTAAAACTACATAACTAAAAACAACTTGCTCGAATGGTGGTAGCTATCTCTGAGAAGAGATGTGTCTTCTACGTGCATCTGTCTGAGCAGAATGATTACAATGAGGCTCTAGAGGCCTTCTTAACATTACTCATGAATTATTAAACCCTATACATCCAAAAAACTAACCCTAGGAGATGAAAAACCAAAATTTATGTCGGCCCCGATGGGTAAGTTGGTACCTCAACTTCTTAGGGTCATAACTTTTGCATATGACCTCCGTTTTAGGCGCGTGATAGCCCGTTAGAAAGGTATTTTCTAGATATACACATTATGTTGTCAAATTGTGACTTCATCTACATTTGTTTTGTATCAAGCCAAACAACATTGTTTAGGGCCCCAAAACGACCCCGGAAGTACAAAAAGATGTGTTGACATGAAAAGATCCAAAATAAGCCAGTTGGATTAGGTGGGCGACCACCAATATCCACTTGTACTATATGTAGGGCTTCAAACAACCAAAAAAGTGTAGAACCCACAATTATAGAAGAATAGTTGGGTGACACCAATATCCACCTGGATCAAAGTAGCGCGTTGGAATAGTTGTCAATATGAGTTAGTTGGAATAGTTGGGTGGCCACCAATATCCACCTGGATCAAAGTAGCATGTTGGAATAGCTATCAATATGAGTTAGTTGGAATAGTTGGGTGACCACAGATATCCACCTGGATCAAAGTAGCACGTGGTCAATCCCGAGACAAGATAGCAGAAGATACTCTCAACGTTCTATACCTTCAATTGACCTAAGAAAAATAGTCATAAGAAAATAATCCAGTGAAAGAGCTAGTCCAGGAGAAAGAAAGCAAGGTTCAGGTGAGCATGGTACAGGAGAGCAAAGATCATATGACCATAAATCAAGAAACTATGATTGGAATGACAAAATATGACATCAACCCGAACCAACACAAATCAACAAAATAAATGAACAAGCAAGCCATCATTGACATACATTAAGTGAGTCAAGTAATAAAGAAGGCTCAACAACCCTAGTTGATTGAATTACATATTGACTATGATTCAACAATTGGGATCCGGTCGATCGAACCCGAAACAAAATGCTTTGAAGAGACGCTGATGTCAGCACACTAAGTACATTTAATTCATGTCAGAAAAATGGATAATTGTAACATAATTGACAATGATCGATGCCATAACAAAAAATATGTTGCAACCATCTAAAAATTTCCTTATCAAACAAAAAGTTCACAGAGAACCCATCAAGTTTATCGCATGAGAAATTTGACACGATCATCTCTTCAACAACCATAGAGACTTCAATGTCTAAAATGGATTACACACATTCAAGTAACAAGCCAATTACAATAATCCATACCTGCTCTTGTACCTCAAAGCAATTACACTCGTAACAACATGAATTGAATCAATAACTACCTCCTTTTCCTGAACTTCACAAATCTGGGGAATTCGAGCCTCGTGCAGAGTAGGGATGATTTTAGGGGCTAAATTTCTCTCATGGGCTAATTTTCCATGGTTTTTCCAAAAAAGAGATTCGCTATTTTAAAAATGATTCGCCCAAATTCTATAGCATAAAATTATTTTACCTTAAAAATCGCCAAAGTTTTATAAAAACTATATAAAATCCTTAGAAATTTGAATATTTTTACAAAAATATCGCCAAACATTTATAGTTGGCATATGAAGGATTAGTAAGATTCGACAAGGTTTCTACATTTTAAAATAAATTTCCATCCTTAAAATCATCCCTGGTGCAGAGAAATTCTGTTATGAATTTGAACTAATGTCAACATTATGAACCTAAAAATGTATATAAAAAATCCAAGTAAGGAGAAAGTTCACTCTGTGGAAAGATAAATATTGGTGTAGAAGTCGTGAGTTGGCTAAAGTTAGCAGTTGAAGACCCTCTTGGTCCATATTTCCAGAATTCAAAAGCAGGTCACCCATCTTGGCCCATATGTGAGAAGAGGAATTTCCCCTTTCACATAAAGGCGTGTGGGGTTCCTCTAGGGTTTCCTCAACCCATTGGTGAAGGTATAAATAGTCAGTGTTTCTTGCACTAGATGCAGAAAGAAAATATGGAAAAAGACCTTCCAAGAAACACTCTAGTGTAAGAAGAAATGACTGGAAAACCAAACCAAGGGTAACACCGAAATAGAGTTTTAGAAAGAAAAAAAGTTTGTAAGGGTATCTAGGAAGCATCCATCTCACAAGCATCAGATATCTAGCAACCAGTAAAACACAGAAACACCAAGCATACAAGATGTAGTTGATTAAGCTAGCAGTGGAACTCTAGGCACAACAACTCAGTCAGAATTAGAACCTTGAGTCGGCCAATAGAATAAAGATCTTGTATCTTCTTCTTACATCTTTCTCTTTCTCCATCTATAGTAATTTTTAAAATCAAAATATGAGAAAAACATATTTTGTATAACCCCCTCTTTCTCGGGACGATCGAGGAATTGAGGTGGGGGGAGATGTTTTAGGGGTTAGTCAACTAGACCCGACAATCGACTTAGACTTATCGATCAACCAACGTAGTTAGAAGTAGAAGTCGGTCGGAGTCTCTGCTAATCGATCGACCCAGGAAGTTAAGCAGTTACAACTACCTTTTAGAGGTATAAATAGATAAGCACATGAAGGATTAGATAGCTTCATGGGAGAGGATATATGAAATTGTGTTGTAGTATCTATCATATAATAAAATGAATCTTATTTGGCATCTCATTACTTGTGTATGTCTATATTTCTATAATGAGCCATCCATAGTTTCACAGTCTGAATTAGTATCTAATAAATATTGATACTGAGAGGGGGGTGAATCAGTATCAAGTACAATTTAAAACCTTTTTCAATTTATACTTAAACAATTCAACTATATCCAATGAGAAATGAACAATAGTATAAGAGTTACACCAATACACCATAATACACCATGCACAATATATGAGCATTGTGCTGTGTATGAAGTAATCCAATAGTTTATTGTTCAAAGTGACTTCCAAAGGTGGCTAACCAAATGTAGGGGAGGGATATGAAAGCCTCAGGAAGTCTCCAATACTCAGAGAGTTGAACTCTCCATCCTTGCCCCTTCCTTCCACCAAAGAATATATATGAGATAATAAAAATTTACATTAAATCATCTGGATCAACCAATCACATAGAACTAATAATGCTTCTGAGACTTCTTAAATTTCTAAAATTCTTCAATTGTTGGATGCTACAAGTCACGTAGATAATATTACTCAATTTATTCTCTGAAACTCCTCAATTTTCCTCCTTGAATCCTCCCAAAAGAGGTTATAGAAGGAAAAGTAGACTTTATTCAATTCTGGTGCGTTCAGAAGACCCAACATGCGGCGCCCACATACTCAATGTTAACGTCGATTAAGAGCTCACACACAATATTAGAGTCCTGCTCCTTCCAATGGAGTGGTCCCATTTGGATTCATTATGAAAGTTATGACTATTTTACTGGAACACCTGTTGTGATGAAAGCTTTGGGACTAGTCACAAACCCTATCTTCCACGAGTGTATCTCCATAATTATAAAGAATCAGAGCTGAAAAGTTTACTAGAGGTACCTTGATATGTCTTCTCAAACACCATAGTGATTTCACCATATGAATCGTTCTACAAAGAAAGTTATAGAAAATGGTAAGATGACCCGAAAATAGCATACCTTAGAACACACACACCAAAGTTCATCCTCCCTTGAAATCGACCTTCTTTACTTCTTATTTCCTCTAGAATTTGACTTGTATCAAATGAATGTATTGATATTTGTTATACCATTTATGTCACTTCCTTTTAACATTGAGGCTGACGACACTTTCTTATTTTGTAATTCTTTTCTTTAATGACTATCTTGATTTCATGTACAATTCATTTTGTCATCTTCAAAATCCATTTCTCCTCAACCATGAGGATCACGTGGCATGCCACATACCACCGAAAACAGCGTGATGTATACTATCCATCCATGGGTGTTGTATCTACATGTGCATTTCCTTCATGTTCAAATACCTTCATCGTCTTGGGTCCAAAACCCATGACTAGGGTTGAAATTTTTTTTGGGCCGACCTTTTCATGAGTTTGGACGACATATTATGTAGACGACATATTTCGGGAATGACATATTTAGGGACCACATATGATAGGTTTGTACATGGTTTTCGATGGTTTCTATTTCGGTTAAGGAATTAGGGGTTTTGGACTAATCCAGTGTTGGGTTAGGGTTTTTGGATGCAGTAGCTCTATATGTATATATTGTATTGTAAACAATGTAACACAATGTGTATCAATATAATATATGTTTTTTTTTTTTTTTTTTTTTTTTTTTTTTTTTTTTTTTTTTTTTTCCATTGTATATTTTCTATTATGTCATTGAATATCTGTTTGAGTAGATATTGTACAAGGTTAAATTTACACTATGAACCTGAAGAAAGAGATGATGGAGGGTTAAAGGGGAGATCATGAAAGTATGAAAAATTTAAATGAGAGAGAAGACACTGAAATTGAAAATGCATCCCATGAAATTCCTTATTGAGGAGGACCAAAGGAAGAAGCGAATCAAGAATGGAGAAACACCAAATTTGGTTTGAAGAATAACCACGTTCCTAATATTGATATGAGAAGTTTGATGTAGGACCCAATCCCATGTGGATACCGAGATGGAGCAATTCTTTGATCTCATAATGTACCACATACACAAAGGTATGAATTGCTTCTTTATATTTAGAACCCCACATCAATTTATGTAGGTAGTAGTAGCTGATGCTTGCAAATCACTTTCGTCACTTGGAAAATTTTCACGGAAGAAATGATAGCACTATGAAGATACAAGGAGAAAAACCTTCTTTATCCAATTGATAGTCCAAACAAAGGGTTGGGATTACAGACACATTGTGAGAACTTCAAAGGTGGGCAAGTGCTAATATTCCATATGAGCACTTGATTGATGTATTCATAGGAACCTTAAAGTATAACATTCAACATGAGGGTTCGCCTTTGAGACCCAAATCATTGGAGAATGCATTTAAAGGGTGTGAGAAATGTTGAAATGTAAAAACAATTATATGGCTACTAGAAGGGACCAATCTAACATCATAGAGAACAATGCTCCTTCTTCTAAAACACCTCAACCTACAAGGTTGACACCTCTATTATGGAGGAAAGAAAAGAAAAAGGTTTATGCTTTAATTGTGACAACAAGTCACGATGTAAGGACATAGGTGTGGTGAGAATCAGTGTATTCTACATAGATTGTGAAGAGGAAGAAGAACACGAACAAGAACCGTCTCAAGATGGCTTATAGAAACATTTAAGTCACGAAGAAGTTGACTGTAATATGGGTAATGCATTAGTGATGCCTCCTCGACCCTCAAGATGGGATACATCAAAGAAAAAGGTAATAGTGCTAAATTGATTCTAGCGGTACTCATAATTTCATTCACTATAAATTAGCCAAGATCTCAATTGCTTTGTATATCCCGTGTGGTTTCAAATGTGATTACAGATGGAACTATCGAAATTGCTTTCAGTACAATAGATCAATCTTACTATGTGAGAATATGTAATGAATAGTCCAATGATTACTATACACATGGGTGGTGCATATGTTGTACTAGGAATCAAATGATTACAATCATTAGGAACAAAGGCTTTGGCTTTCAAGAACTTTTCAGGGAATTTTCATTGGAAGGAAAATAATAAATTGTTTAATGAAATTTTCATTGGAAGGAAAATAAATTGAGTTAAGAGGTATCACAGGGAAACCCAGTAAGGTGATAAGCTCTAACGGCATGACAAAATTATTGAAAAAGGGGCATCAAGGCGTTATTGCACGACTATGCTCACTAGATGTTCAAACATTTAAGCCATCTATTCCTCAATATCTCCAAAGGATCATTGATAAGAATTCCAAAGTATTTGAAGATATTCCCAAAGGTCTTCCACCCACTCGAAATCTTATTCATGAAATTCACCTAATTCCTGAGAGTGTTCAAGGAAAATATCCTTGCGGACAGGTAGATCTCCTCAAAGAGCTAGACTCTTAACTCTAAGAGAGAAAGTGCTTATCATGGTCACTGACTTCCTTTTAGATCCAGGTGGACTAGTGTGTGAGAAGGAAGGAGAAAATAAGTACCTTTTACCAATGTTTATCCCTTCACGCTCCGAGTTGAGCTCCAATCTTTCGCTCCTCGATAAGCCCTGTAGACAAACAAAGTACGACCACTTCCTACTCTATCAAGATTAGTCCGAAATAGTTCTATCTACTAAAGAGACAAATTCATGTGAGATCAAACACAAACTAGAAAGAAACAGGCCAACCGTGTCATATTAATGAGAACAATGATGGAAGTAACTTACAACCGTAGATGCAAGTGCAACAACTTTGTCAAATCCCCTTTGTCTAACCCTTGCTCAAAAGATCCATGATCCAGATGACAACAACTTCACTGATTACTCTCCTCCATTTCATTGCGTGTTTCCTATGAGATCATAGGTTTCATGCTTCTAATTCTTCCTCTGTTCCAGCACCACTTATAAGATCATAAGTTTGGTGTGATTCTCCCTTTTCTAGTCCTCTTTCACCATTATAAATATTGCTTATATAGCCTTGGAGAGGCTTTAACCACTTGACATATCCTTGGGGAAGTTGAGGATTTGCCTCCTTCAGTTGAGGATCTGCCCTAAGACCATGGTTGGACTAGGGATTCGAATCCAACTTCCTTCCAAGGATGAAAGGATCCTTCCCCCATTCATCTCAACAACTTAACTACTGCCCAGAATAGGCAGCGCTCCCTCAAAAGGGCCATCAAAGCGTTGTAGTGCTACCCAGTAGGCTTAAGGGAGCGCCAACACTCCTGAGGGTAGGAGTGCTCCCAAAAGGGCTGAAGAGTGTTATAACACTCCCTGATGGATTATGGGGGGGCACCAACACTCCTGAGATAGTTATAAAGGAGCGCTCCCCTCCAAAAACTCAGTTTTTTGGGTGCTTTCAAATGGCAAAAGATTCATAAGCCTGTTGACTCATTTCTCCTCTTCCAAAGCAAATGTTTGAGGTGTTTCAAGTGTCCTTCTCATGTCGTTATAAGCATGACATAGGCATCATGGCAGTATGCTTTCCTTGACACTTGCGACAATTGTAAGAAAAATGCGACACTTGTGACCTTTGTAATGATGAAACTTGCGACACTATCAAAGTGAGTAATTTCGATGTGTAACAGATTTCCTCCGAAAGTATGAAGTTAGAAGACAGGAACTGATAACTAAAATGCTTTGTAGACTTTCAAGAAAGGGTATAGACGCAGAGAACCTGACAAAAGTTGCACACAAACATCCAACAAATATTATGACATGTTTCAAACCCAAGGTAGGCATACCTATGCTTGGGTGATCAAGACATGTAAGATATGGCCGCCATAAAATACACTGCGGATCCATAATTGTATTGATAAAAAGGTATAGCCACTAAAAATACACTGTGGATATACACTCCCATGACCTGAACTGATCATAGCCACGAAGAATACACAGTGGATCTACGAGATGATAAGACATAGCCATGACCAATACAAAGTGGATCTATGTAACAGTATATGTGTTATTGTTCAAAAGAAACTCCATCGCAACCTGGGCAAAGTATGTATCAGAGTGATCACTCAACCCAGGGTCTTCTTACCGATCCCGATGTAGTATGAATCTAACCATGTGAATAGATGTCCTGATGTCGAACATGGGAGAAACTACTTGATTACCGGTCAATGATGTAAACCGTTAACAAGCGCGAGGGAGATCACCATTAATGTCAATGATTCCCAAGGTACTCTAGTACATTCCAATGAATGTGAATGGATAAGCTGGAGTCGAACATCCGTGGAATCATCCGATTAGAGGTCAATGGTGTAAACCTGTTGTC
>SNQJ01S0026953.1:16815-31807 GCA_010110895.2 Picea sitchensis
TATTGTGATATTTTGTATTCGGGTCTTAACATCGGTGCTAACATTGTTGACATAATCAATATCATCATAGTTTTATGGATAAGTTGCAATCAATTCCAAATGACAACCAATGTTTCAAACCCTTCAAATTGAGGTTCATTGTTGGGACTACTTTGGAAGAAGAACTTAATTCCTATAAAATACTCGTTCCATAATAGATAAAAATAGATTGGGTGTAATTCTTGTAATTGTCGATAATATCATAGTTTTATGGATAAGTTGCAATTGATGCTATATTACAATGGACTTTTTAAACTCTTCAAACTAAGGTTCATCGTCGGGAGTTCCAAGCATTTCCATCACTTCACCTCGAATGAGTGAAGTGCACTTCAACTTCACCTTAGATGAGTGAAGTGCACTCCACCTTGAAACATCCCTTGAAACACACTAGCTCAAAAATGTTTCACATAGTGAAATGAAAAAGTCGATGACAATATGTGCAATTGGAAAAGTGAACTTCAACTTCACCTTAAATGTGTTAAGTGCGCTTCACCTTGAAACACATTAGCTCAAAAACGTTTCACATACCGAAATAAAAGAGTCATTGATAATATGCCCAACTACAAAAGTCTTCATTCTAATATGAATGTCATACCTCATGATTTTCTTTGATTTGTGATTGTTATCCATGTGATGTATTACAAGCTATGACTACTTTTTTTCCATGTTAATAATTACTCTAGGAAACTATGTCATTACAATGAGATATTTTGATATAGTTTGATGTTGAAATTTCATTCCATATTATTAAATCCTCCTTTTAATTGTGTGTGTCAAATGTGTTGTAAATAATATACCAAGTATATAATTGTCTCATAATTATTATGAGACAATTATGAGATAGCTTTATAATGCATTTTAAACACCACAACCTTTTCTACTTCCAAAACTCATCTTAAAAGTATAGTGTCTTGAAGTGGTGTGATATCTATCATCTTCCACAACTCGGAATTTGGCCTGTGACTAATCCATACAATCCTTCGCCGAATGGTGTTGAAAGCATAGAAACCCCACCCTAAATTTGCCCCCCATAAGTTTTCTAGGGCGCGGGCTCAAGAGTGTCCTAAAACCTCGAAGGAACCCACCGGTATCTGGAGCTTGAAAGGCCTACATACATTCTATTCCATTTGGTGGGAGGTGGCCGGTGTTGAAGGAAGAGGCGGATTTAGCAGCACAGGCGTGAGAGTTAACGGGAGGAGGATAAGCACAACAAGAAGAAGAATAACAGTAAAAAATGGCGGGGGAGAAGGGAGTGCCTCCAGAATTGGAGCTGGATGCCAAATGGGACGCTTGCCTCGATATTACTCTGCGGCGATTTGTCTACTCCTCCGTTGCCGGAGCGGGTTCGGCTCTCCTCCTGTTCAGTAAGTTTGATCTCAAAGCCTTATTGCATTTGTTTCTTCATTTACTGGGCGGGGGTTTTGTCGATTGGAACCGGGGTTTCTGTCGACGGAAACGTAATGCGTCGGTGGGATTCGAACCGGGATTCACAAGAATATCTTATTAATTGTCCAAGAAACAGATCGGGGGTTGCTGTTGTTCAGGCTGTTTTCGTTTGTATGGGGTTTGCTGTTATATTTTGTTGTTTAACTCTAGTTTTCATCTATTTTCGAAATGTGGTAAATAATGGAAAAAAAAAGGAAGTGAGGATTGTGGGAATCGGGCAAAGTTTCGGCTGTAGCTGTGTCTCATTCTCAAGGAGCAATCGAACCTTAAATTTTGTACTTGTAAATGTAAGTCTACACCGAAAGACCAAACCGGGGTCCCTGGTGAGGTACTTCAGTTTATCGAATAAACAATGAAAGCCCACATTAGCGTAGTTGAAAGTATCTTGTTTGTTGCTGCGCTTTGGACGTTTGTCCGAGATTGACACGCTCATTCTGCATCACAATGTTGGATGCCAGGCCTGTGCACAATATCGTTGACATCCTTGGCATTGCTGATACAATGTCTGCAATCACATTTTCTGTATTTGGGCAGATTGTTGGACAAGATTCTGAATTCAATAACACCGAAATATGTTTTTAACCTTCAACAATCCAGTCATGATGGCACTGAGAGAAGCGAGGTGCGTTACAGCCCAGGTGGGGGTGGTTGGGATCCATCATCACTTCATGTTTGTGTGGAATGGTGCATTGAATGTGGACACTAGTACACACCCATCTAGACCCAGATTTAATATGCACCTCTGTCTTGTGAAGCTTCAGGTTGTATATGTCAAGTTAACACAAATGATGATAGCGATTCTAGTCTTAGCATATGATTGATTATGTTGTGTGTGCACTTAGGGGATTTATTTTTGAGATCACTATTTACGTAGCTCTCTTGGTTTCCTATTCTCATGGAGTAGTTGAGATCATTTCTCCATCTATTTCTATTGTTATGTTCAATTGCTAGTTCTTAGGATCTAGTGAGCATTTCTCTCCTAAAATTGTTGATTTAGTTTTCTTATGTAAAGCTTTCTCTCCAAAATTTGTTGATTTAGTTTTCTTATGTAAAGCTATAAAAGCTAGTGTTTGGCATAATAAAATTCCGTGAGAGATTGTATTTCGCACCTTCTTAGTGTTGAACTCTGCTCATGAGTGGGATTTCCCACATCTTGGGAAATCCCACTTCATTGGTATCAGAAAACTGTTGCCTTATCTTCGATCCATGGGATGCTGTGCGTACTTTACAATTCTCTTCCTTGTGTATCATACATTGTGAAGACCCTCTACTTTTCTCTTGCATCATCGAGTTGTCCATCAATCAGAAGTTGTTTATACTTTATTTAATTAGGCGGTTTGATAGATGATTTTGTTGTTGAACTGAATTGCCTTGGTATATTTCATCTTGTGACTGCCAAGAATGATCTCCTTCGACTCCAACAATGGCATGTCCATATGAAAAAGTCACATCATATATCTTCTCTCATTAGCAAGCAACTCAAATTTCCTTGAGACATTAAATCACTACAAACTCTGGTATGAGAGAATAAAAAATTTGCAATGAAAGTGTGGTACATGATTTTTGTATTGGTTGCTTGCCAAATCCCTCGTTGTTCCCTCTACTTAGGCTATTGATTCTCTTTCCTAAACCCATGTGAAATGGTGACTCTAGCTTTTGCAACATTTGTCGTCTATGGGTGAGGCATTCTTCAATGGTCGATCTCCTTGTCAACTAGTAGATCGGACATTTTTTTAGCTGCACGTGGATCATACCGATCCATACCTCCTTTATAGTTGTGGCGGCCCCCTTTTTTTAACAAGACTTGTACATGATCTTAATCCAACACTCTTTCATTGGATGCTTGACTTGACAGGAGAAAGTGTAGAAGCTGGTGGATGGGACCAATGGTGGTTAGAGGCTTCTCTTGGCATGTCCAATATAATTTCATGACATAATTTTAAGGCAAATTGACATATATGGGAGGATTAAGGCGTTGGATAACATGTAGCCACAATGACATTGTCTAATGGCATCCCTCGGAGCCTTAGCTACTCGCTTCAACGAGTGATGATGGTAGTATTAATATATGGGAAGTTACTTGGAAAAATGGACTAGCAAACCACCACTGACATATCAACATTTCCACATGACACCTAAAGGATGGAAGATTGGCATATACTACCTTCAAAGGAAGCAATTTTCTCAATCATTGTCTATTGTTGACTTTGTTGGCTTCTTTGTGGGTTTGCTTTTGGGGATTACTTTTATTCTATATAAGTGAAGCTAATCATGATGCAAAGGTTAAAAAGAAAACAAAAAGAAAAAGGAAAGTTGATTTATTTCACTCCAAGAGAATTTCATCATCTTTTGTCCATAGCTTTGGTGTCTCACCGTTATTTTCAACATCATCTACATAGTTGAATTTTGCATTCCAAAGGCTTTGACATGGCTAGCTACATCCCTATATTTGGTTTTGGTTTTTATTTTCATTTCTGATCGTTATTATCTTTCATAGTTTGTGTTCAACACCAACATTTCAGGGTTCTTTGTAACACTACCTTGAGTGGTTATTTTGCTCGCTTCTTTTTGCATTTTCAAAAGCATGCTATGGTGTCTGTGACTCTAGGAGTTTACATGCCTTCTTTTGGCAGTTGCTCAGGGACTCAATGTCCCTAAGCCAGGCTTTTGTTGGAGTATCTTTTGGAAACTTGGAATTACTATGTTCTACTTCAATAGATTTGTCATTTGGATAACATTCCTTTGTATGGTGTTATAGCCTTTTAGTAGCTTGTTTGATGGGAGACTTTCAGTTAGCTTTGAGCATTCTTTCGATCCTATTTGGATTTGGTGTTAGAATTTTAAGGGCAAACTAGAAATAGAAATATCTTTTTAATTTTATTTACTATTGTAGTTTTGGATCAACAATGTATTCACAAATTTTGATGTAAAACCAATAACATAAATAATAGAATGGATCTGAATATTACCTTAGCAAAAACAAAGAACAAATTTACCTGATGTGCTTGCTGTTGTCCTTTTTTCTGTATGCTTCGAAAAAGCTTTAAGGATCATGGATCAAATCCTCAGGGGTAGATCTCATCATGATCTTGTGAACAATTTTGCCAAGAAGAACTTTAGGGAAAATATAAGAAAAACAACCAGCATACCAATCAACAAGTACTAGGCTGAAACAAGGACACCATTGTCCAAAAAGGAAGCCACTAACAGCCTTAACAAAAACTGTCCAAAACAAAACTGCTATAGTTATAACAACAGTTAGAGGGCTGCCTTACAAACCCTATTAAGGGCAGAAAACACAGTTTACCATAGAAGGAACAGCGGCAACAAAATAGGTGGCACTCGTAATGGGACAACAACAAAAAACAGGTGCACCGACAATGAGACAGTAGCAGCAAACAACAAGGAGACAACGACAACACATGTACAGGTGACACTATCAACAAGGAGACAACGACATGCTGAAAAAATACCCTTAGGAGTCGGCGGCAACAACATGTAAGAAGGATAAATCCTCGGTGGCTACCCCAAGCAAAGACACGGATCAAAAAGAGGGCTGCACCACTTCTAATGACTAGAGCAAGGGAGCCACAACACTATACTAGCGAGAATGATCCAAGGAGGGAGCCGCACCCTCTACCAGCAAGAGAAAGAACCAAGGAGGGGAGCCACACCCTCTACCAGCAAGAGAAAAAACCAAGGAGGGAGCCGCACCACTATACCGGCAAGAATGATCCAAGGAGGCCGCACCACAAACTCAACAAGAGGATAAGATCCAAGGAGGGCCGCACCAGAAACCAAACTGAACAAGGAGCCATAGCAAAAATTCAGGCCAAGAGAATGTTTGGAGGAGGAAGAATGAGTGAGAGAGTGAGGGGAGAGGTCTCCTTTTATAGTTTTGGTAGGAGTTTAGGGTTAGATTAAATCCTAATAAAATAAACAAATTAAATAATTAATATTTTAATCATAAAATATTAATTAGAATAGTCAACAAGTCAAGGCGGTTAACAAAAACCCAAACCACATAAACAATAAGGAGGGCGTGGCTCAAACAAGATCAAGGGGGGGTTCTTCTTTAATGGCAGAATGTCCACAAAGGTCTCATGATATAACTTATAAGCTTTTATCATCCCAACATAAGAGGAAGGTCAATGATGTGATCATGTCCTTCTTCTTAACTGCTCCTAGGTGTCATGGACCATCCCGGGAGCGAAGAAGATCACACATCATCTCGGCTTGGTACTTAACCAAGAAACTGCTTGGTCCTAGATCAGGATACCCCATAACGCATCTGGGGGCCCTAGATCACAACTAGGGTCTTATCCACCAAGGTACACAACCAAGGATCAATCCAAGCACCGAGAAAGGATTCCCTGGATCATATCCAGGGGCCCTAGAACACATATAGGGACTTATATCATCAAATTGCTTGATTCTTGACCAAGAACCCCAACAATACACTGGGGGCCCTCACTAGGGTCTTTTGCCATGGCTCTAACTGCTTGGTCCCAGACCAAGAACCCTAAGAGTGTACTGGGGGCCCTAGATCTCAGCTAGGGTCTTTTCCATCCTCTCGGAGAATGGCTCTTGCAACTGCTTAATTTTAACACTCCCTCTCAGCAAGAGAGACATTCTCAGCAACACCAAGCTTGTCTCGAAAGTACACAAACTTTGTCAACGACAGGGGCTTGGTCAAAATATCTGCAGTTTGTTCTGTCGTCGGAACATACTGAATACTGAGAATGTTCTTCTGCCCCATGTCCCGAACATAGTGATACCTCATCTTAATGTGTTTCGATTTGTCATGAAACACAAGATTCTCGGAGAGCTTTATACAACTTTGGTTATCACAGTGAATTATTGTGGGTTCCATCTCAACATTGAACAAATCTAAGAATAGCTTTCTGAGCCACACTGCTTCTCTACTGGCAGCACTTGCAACAATGTATTCTGCCTTTGCAGTGCTTTGGGCTATGGAGCCCTGTTTCTAGCTGGACCAGGAGATCATAGATGAACCCAAACTGAAACAATATCCGGAAGTGCTCTTTCGGTCCACTGTACTGAGCATAGCATTACACCTCCACTGGAAGTGTATCTGAGCCCATAGGCTATGGTCCCTCGGACATATCTGAGAATATGCTTAGCAACAACCATATGAATGTGTTTCGACTCACACATGAATTGGCTGAGGGCATTCACTGCATAACAAATGTTCGATCTGGTGTGTACTAGATACATCAAGGACCCAATAATCTGACGATATACGGTAGGGTCTTCTGGATCTGAACCTGTAGCTTGATCATGTAACTTCTTCAGGTTAGAAATCATAGGTGTGGTCATGGATTTACAGTCCAACATCCTAAATCTGCGAAGCAGACCAACTGCATACCTGCTTTGTGAGAGAAAGATCTCACCAGGTTTTTGCCACACCTCTAAGCCAAGAAAGTAATGCATAAGACCTAAGTCCTTCATTTCAAACTTTGCTGATAGGTCCCTCTTAGTCTGAGCTATCAGATGTTCCTCTCCAATAAGGAACAAATCATCCACATATAAAACCAACATAATAGGATGATTCTTCACAATCTTTATATAAAGATTAGGATCAACTATACTCTTGGAGAACCCAAGACTATGAAGAAAACTGTCGATTCTTCCATACCAAGCTCTTGGAGCTTGTTTCAATCCATATAAGGCTTTCTTGAGTTTGCAGACATGGGATTCTTTCCCATGGATCACAAAACCCTCACACTGCTCGATATAAACCTCTTGCTCAACTTCACCATTAAGAAAGGCAATCTAAACATCCATTTGGTGAAGTTTCCAATTAAAAACTGAAGCGAGAGAGATGATGATTCTGATAGAGGTATACCTGGCAACAGGAGCAAAGATCTTGTCATAATCAATTCCTTCTTTCTGAGAGAAGCCACGAGCCACAAATCTAGCTTTAAATTTTTTAACACCGCCATCTGTTGCATGCTTTATTTTGTAAATCCATTTAGAGGTTACTATTGACTTGCCTTGAGGTCTTGGGATCACTTCCCATACATCATTCTTCAATATTGACTCGTACTCTTCTATCATGGCATCCGTCCACACTTTATGTTTGGCAGCCTCATCAAAAGTGGAAGGTTCTGAGTCAATCACAAGATTCAACTAAGCTATCAAACTTGAGTATTTATCTGGCTTCTTGCTTTCTCCGAAAGTACCTTTAGGTGTTGCATGCTTTTCTGCTTCCTTTAAAAATTCACGGCACCATGCTGACTTCCTTTTGACAGGAGGTTTCTCTAGGGGAAACTCAACATAATCCCTTATGGGATCCACTGAAAGCTCTCTGGCCTCCTCCCTCTGCTCATCTGAAGGTTCGGGAGATGGAGCTTCTTGCTCCTCCGTATCGCATGGAAGTTCTCTGGAATGACGGAAAGCGGCTTTCTCATGGAAGGTCACATCTCTACTGACCTCTATGTACTTTTTCCCTGGTACATAGATTCGATATGCTTTTGAGGTCTCACTGCACCCCACAAAATTGCCTTTCTTTCCAAAGGGCTCTAGCTTAATCCTCTTTTCTTTTGGTACATGAATGTAGACAGGACTGCCAAAAATTCTCAAATGGTCAACTGAAGGCTTCTTACTGGTGAAAACTTCTTTTGGAGTCTCTTCCAGGGCTTTGTGTGGACACCTGTTTTGAATATAGACTGCAGTGCTTGCAACTTTGGCCCAAAGAGACAATGGAAGATTTTGATCATACATCATAGCTTTGGTTGCTTCACAAATTGTCTCGTTCTTTCTTTCTGCAACCCCATTCTGCTGGGGATTATAAGGCACAATCAACCCCCTCTTCATCCCAGAAGCTCGACATAGATCATCATACTTGTGGGAGTCAAACTCTTTTCCATTGTCTGTTATGAAAACACGGATATGTCTACCTGTCTGATTCTCAACAAGATTCTTAAAATCTTGAAATTTACTGAAAGATTCATCTTTAGTTTTCARAAAATAAATCCAAGTTTTACGAGAACAATCATCAATAAAAATGATATAATAAAGACAACCATTCATGGACGGAGCARTCATAGGTCCATAAAACAAGCTTACTGTTGATCTGCAAAACAAACCATTAAGTGTGGATCTACGCAGGCTCAAAAGTATGCCACAATTGAGCTCTTTTCACGCCCTAARTTATGATACCATGTTAGAATTTTAAGGGCAAACTAGARACATAAATATYTTTTGAATTTATTTACTACTGTAGTTTTGGATCAACAATATATTCACAAATTCTGATGTAAAACCAATAACATAAATAATACAATGGATCTGAATATTACCTTAGCAAAAACAAAGAACATATTTACCTGATGTGCTTGCTGTTGTCCTCTTTTCTGTATGCTCAGAAAAAGCTTTAAGGATCATGGATCAAACCCTTAGGGATAGATCTCATCATGATCTTGTGAACAGTTTTTCCAAGAAGAACTTTAGGGAAAATATCAGAAAAACAACCAGCATACCAATCAACAAGTACTAGGCTAAAACAAGGACACCACTGTCCAAAAAGGAAGCCACTAACAACCTTAACAAAAAGTATTCAAAACAAAACTGCTATAGTTATAACAACAGTTAGAGGGCTGCCTTATAAACCCTATTAAGGGCAGAAAACACAGGTTACCATAGAAGGAACAGAGGCAGCAAAATAGGTGGCACTAGTAATGGGACAACAACAACAAATAGGTGCACCAACAGTGAGATAGTAGCAACAAACAACAAGGATACAACGACAACACATGTACAGGTGACAATACCAACAAAGAGACAATGACAACTGAAACAATACCCTTAGGGGTCGACGACAGCAACAGGTAAGAAGGATAAACCCTCGATGGCTATCCCAAGCAAAGACATGGATCAAAAACTGCTATAGTTATAACAACAGTTAGAGGGCTGCCTTATAAACCCTATTAAGGGCAGAAAACACACGTTACCATAGAAGGAACAGAGGCAGCAAAATAAGTGGCACTAGTAATGGGACAACAACAACAAACAGGTGCACCAACAGTGAGATAGTAGCAGCAAACAACAAGGATACAACGACAACACATGTACAGGTGACAATACTAGCAAAGAGACAATGACAGGTTGAAACAATACCCTTAGGGTTCGACGACAACAATAGGTAAGAAGGATAAACCCTCGATGGCTACCCCAAGCAAAGACACAGATCAAAAAGAGGGCCGCACTACTTCTAATGACCAGAGCAAGGGAGTCGCAGCACTATACCAGCAAGAATGATCCAAGGAGGGAGCCGCACCCTCTACCAGCAAGAGAAAGAACCGAGGAGCACCACTATACTGACAAGAATGATCCAAGGAGGCCGCACGATAAACTCAGCGAGAGGATAAGATCCAAGGAAGGCCGCACCACAAACCAAACTGAACAAGAAGGAGCCGCAACAAAAATTCAGACCAAGAGAATGTTTGGAGGAGGAAGAATGAGTGAGAAAGTGAGGGGAGAGGTCTCCTTTTATAGTTTTGGTAGGAGGTTAGGGTTAACTAAATTAACCCTATCTTTAGGGTTAGATTAACCCGAATAAAATAAACAAATAAAATAATTAATATTTTAATCATAAAATATTAATTAGAATAGTCAACAAGTCAAGGTGGCTAGTAAAGACCCAAACCACATAAACAATAAGGAGGACGTGGCTCAAACGAGATCAAGGGGGGGGTTCTTCTTTAATGGCAGAATGTCCACAAAGGTCTCATGATATAACTTATAAGCTTTTATCATCCCAATATAAGAGGAAGGTCAATGATGTGATCATGTCCTTCTTCTTAACTGCTCCTAGGTCTCATGGATCATCCCGGGAGAGAAGAAGATCACACATTATCTCGGCTTGGTACTTAACCAAGAAACTGCCTGGTCCCAGACCAAGATACCCCAGAACGCATCTGGGGGCCCTAGATCACAACTAGGGTCTTATCCACCAAGGTACAAAACCAAGGATCAATCCAAGCATCGAGCAAGGATTCCTTAGACCACATCCAAGGGCCCTAGAACACATCTAGGGACTTATATCATCAAACTGCTTGGTCCTTGACCAAGAACCCCAACAATACACTGGGGGACCTCACTAGGGTCTTTTTCCATGGCTCTAACTGCTTGGTCCTAGACCAAGAACCCCAGGAGTGTATTGAGGGCCCTAGATCTCAGCTAGGGTCTTTGCCATCCTCCCGGAGAATGGCTCTTGCAGCTGCTTAATTTTAACATTTGGGTTCAATCATGTTGATCTACATCTCCAAGATAGAGTTTCTTCTTTCCACAATTCTTTTTGGAGTGCTTTGTCTCATCAAAATTGTTCGGGATCCACTACTTCTAAATAAAGTCAACTACCACATCAGGTTGGTTGGATTTCTTCGCACCACATGTGACAACATTTTCCCTCTCTCCTGAAAGCATTGGAGGTCAATGATTCTGTTGTTGGGAGGAATAACAAGGATTCTAGTTTTAACATATGATTGATTATGTTGTGTGTGCACTTAGGGGATTATTATTGAGATCACTATTTACATAGCTCTCTTGATTTCCTATTCTCATGGAGTACTTGAGATCATTTCTCCAACTATCTCTATTATTATGCTTAGTTGCTAGTTCTTAGGATCTAGTGAGCATTTCTCTCCTAAAATTGTTGATTTAGTTTTCTTATGTAAAGCTGTATAAGCTAGAGTTTGGCTTAATAAAATTCAGCCAGAGATTGTATTTCACACCTTCTCAGTGTTGAACTTTGCTCATGAGTGGGATTTCCCACATCTTGGGAAATCCCACATCAAATGATGCGTCGAATAATGCTCCTCAAGCTTTGCTTCCTTGATGTGTATAATATATATCATATCTAGATTTAGATAATTCTGTGCTAGTCTAGAATCATCTGTGATAATATGCATGATATACATTTTGGTGTTGTGAGTAGCTCTATAATACACGTAGGAAGTTGTAGATACAACAACTATGTAGATTCGAGGCTCACCTATTATTTTCCTTCTACTGCTATTATTAACCTGGAAAAGTAAACCCATTCTTCAAAAAGTGCAAAATATTGTACATGAGCAAGATGGAGCAAAACCATTATTGTAATAAAGGGTCAAATAGACCTAATCCTTAGTTGACCCATGCCATCCTTATATCTTGTAACTTTTGACTCAAGCTTTAAAGAGAAAATGTGGCATGTAGAATACATGGTATCTCTTATAGAATACCATTGGGATCTATGTTAATAGTAATTGGAAACAAGAATTGGAACGCGAAACTAGAAACAATGCTAGAGGGTTTTGGGGGTTAAGAAACATGAACTCAAACCCCTTCTCAACAAATATTATTCATATAAAATTGATTGGCAATGTACTAATGTAGAGTCAAGAGTCAAGACATGAATGGGAATAAGAACGAGAATGAGAGAAAAATGTGTCTCCTAGTCATGTTTTTGATAATAGACTAGGATTATATGGAGGCAAAGAGAGGCAAGTCTTAACTATGAGTTGAGTACCATTGAAACACAAGAATGAAGTGTAGTGCATGTATTAGGCTTTTACGCTCACCTCCCGAACAAATGATTTGTAAAACTAGGGATTTATGAGCATCATAAAGTGGATTCATTCTAAAGGGAAAAGGAGCATTGTCTATGTTAGAATTGAAATGAAATAAAATACACAATTCTTTTCAAGCTTTAGAATTACTAATATGGGTGCATGCGCACAAGATTTTTAAAATTCAACGAAGGTAATTTTTTGCAATATAAATAATAGTTATACTATTTAAGTTATAACACATATGCCTTCTTTTAATTTTCCTTTATCTAAAGTTAATATCTTAATTTAATTTAAGGTTTTATTATTTTTGATAAATCCTGTGTGCCTCTAGCATAGGAAAGAATAGGACACACATTTTTCTAAATGGGCATGAAAAGGATCTATAACTTGGGATATTATAGTAAATTGCAGGAAATGGGTTAAACACCAAAAAATGGTTATTGAAAATCAAATAAAAAATTTGAAATAAAATCTATCATCTATTTATCATTTTTTTCCAAGAAAAATATTGTATTTGATATTTTAAGAGTGAAATCAATGTATACATCATCCGAACCCCACGACTTCTGTTCAAAGAGCTCATTAACAGTCTAAGTCCTATCCATGCCTCTCCTTGTTACAATCATCCAAATTAGTTATGGTCACTAAAAAGAGACCAATTACTCCGTTTACAAAACAAGAACAGTCCCATAAGGACACTTGGGAATTAACCCTACAACCAATATCCCTTAAAGGATTATTTTTCTTAATCAATCAAAATATAGATATGATAGATTCAAAAGAGAGCTCTTCTCACTTGAACTCTTGAGCTGCCAAAGTACCTTCTTGCAAAGAGAGAGCAACCTTGAATAGAAAGTTTTCTTTTGTGTTGAATTCTGAAAATATGTGTGAAGGGGATGAAGTCAAATTGAATTTTTACCTCCAAAACTCTATGCATGATAGGTTCGAGAGCCATATTAGTGATTTTACACTTACCATGTGCCCAATCCATCAACAATTTAGAGTCACCCAACACTTATCATCTCTTTGTCATATTAATAATTTCATTCAAAAATGAAATAGTAAAAATTTATACATAATTTTGAACTTTAATCTCAATGAAGAGATGGAACTTTCATTGCCAATTTAATATTTGAACTCAATATTTAATTTTCATAACTTACAATACATATATTTAAGGAACAAAATCATACCTAATGGCAATGTCATGGATTAACCATCAATTGCATGGATTCTCTTTGGAAGGTACGTAAAGATCAAGATCATCATTGTTATGTAGTGGTCATCTATTACTAAGTGAATAATGTTAGATAATTCATCTTTGTTTTGTTACAACTCATCCACCTCATTAAGTTGTTTATTCTTTACATCAGTACCCCAATGAATACTGGACCTTCAAATGAGTAGGTTTCATCTGCCCCAACGGTTGTGGGCTTTTGTTTATGTAAACCGATCTCTTTCCCTTTTTGTAACTAACCTTTTCATCTTCTTTGTGTAATCTAGCTCCTTTCACATATAAAGGAGTTGGCAATTAGGGACAAACGGATGGCYAWATGTCATATCTTTGGAGCTCGATCACCAATTCATTCCTCAACAAAACCAATAAAAGAAGTTGTGTTCTAATAAGGTTGGTCTCTTCTAGAGGATACATCTTTGAGAAAGCTTCAATGGATCCTTCCTTAACCTTGGCATCATCTATTGGTGGGATTCTACTAGGCATACTCTTTGCCATTTAGGATTGAAAGTATACATTGCGTCGTTACCATATGAAGTAAACGAAATGGCATTTCTCCACTATAATCTTTAGCTCTTTAAATGACATTTCAATTTTTCTCTATTATGCTATATTGTGTCATAAGCATCTGATAAAGTAGCATAATGAGCATTGAAATATATAATGGCTATCACTATAGGTTGTGTGAAGGCCATCATATATTCTATGTCCTCCCACCATTTCTTGTCATGTACATTTTCTTGGATTTTTTGTCCTCATCTGTTTTGTATCCACTTCATCTCTCCTAATCATTGCAAATAATTGTGGTGTGTATTGATTCTTTACATTTAATCATGTGTTCAATGAAAACGAAATAAAGCATCCCTTGTATTTGTTGGTCATAGCAACTCAAACCATGCATGTGACCTATATATGGTGATTGCAAAGGTATATTTGCACATATTTACCTTGTATAATCTATCAAAAATCTAATCAATCTTCTTCTTATCTTTCAATGAATTATTGAACCAATGACTACCCAAAACAAATGTCAAAAATGGTTTGCACCATCAAATCCACAAAACAACAAATTTGAAATAGTTGTTGCATCTTTAACCATATTGTTGAAATTTAAGCAACTGCAGAGGGCATTTTTCCAAGCAGCCCTCCAAGCAGCCCCCCTTCAAGCAAGCCTCCTTCTAACTGCCCTCCTCTAACAGACCCGGGTAAGTCGACCACTTAACCTAACCTAGGTCGGTCCTAACCTAGGGGGTGGGCCCTAACCTAAAGTCTATCCTATATAAGAGAAGGGGAGGTGCCCCTCACTTAATATCAGTTCATATACTTCTGAGGGTGCAACTAGGTCTATTTCAAGGGAGCAACTGAGTCTATTATGTTGGAGCAACTAAGACTATTCTGAGACAATGTATATCTCTGTTTTGGACAACATCTATATCTCTGTTCTGGACAACAACTAAACGCTGTTTTGGACAACAACTAAAGGCTGTTTTCGACAACAATTAAAGGGCAGATTTGAGACAACAAAAGCTACAGGTTTGAGGGTAGATCTGGGTAGAGGCTCAGAGAAAGTTGAAGACACAGAAACAACAGTAAGAGCTATTGTCTTATCTCTCTCTTTCTAGAGAATTCTTGTACTGTCATTGTACTTGTTTGATCGATAATATATCACAAGAAGTTTGCTGGGTTTTCTTCCCCT
>SNQJ01S0026953.1:33827-59320 GCA_010110895.2 Picea sitchensis
AAAGAGCCCCCCATCGAGGTGACAGTGGGTGGGGAAGCTCCTGTTACGCCGGTTTCTACCCTTGACTCAAGCTCTTTTAACCTTTCCTACAAACCGTGCGATAACAATCTTCATGGACAAGAAAGCTCTCTTATGGCCTAATAATGAAGAGCTAAGTTCAACAATAGTGATTGGAGTTAGAGAGGGAGGTCTCTACAAGCTTCCAGGACATATCCAAGCACTGGTTCATGCTTCAGTTAGTCCTTCCGAGCCGTGGCATCAGAGGTTCGGACATCTTCACTACAAAGCGCTCCTCGGACTACAAAAAATGGTAAGAGGAATGCCTACTCTTCATTTTGAACATGATGGTATCTGTAGAGGTTGTGTTCTTGGTAAAAACATAAAGAAGTCCATTCCTAATAGTAATACAAGGTCTAAAGGAATTTTGGATTTAATACATTCAGACACATGTGGGCCTATGTCATCACCTTCTCTGAATGGATGTCTTTATTATGTGATTTTCATAGATGACTTCTCTAGGAAATCATGGATCTTTTTTTTTAAAGGCAAAGAATGAAACTTTCAGTAAATTTCTAGAATTCAAAGCACTGATTGAAAACCAGATTAGAAAACACATACGTGCTTTGAGGACTGACAATCGTGGTGAATTTGAGTCTCATCAGTTTGATGACTTCTGTAAAGAAGTAGGAATCAAGAGACAACTAACTGTGCCCTACAACCCTCAGCAGAATGGGATTGTTGAGAGAAAGAATAGAACAATTTGTGAGGCAACAAAAGCTATGATGTGTGATCAGGACTTTCCCACATCACTATGGGTAGAAGCCATGAGCATTGCAGTTTATATTAAGAATATAAGTCCTCATGCTATTCTAGGGGAAAAGACTCTAGAAGAAGCATTCACTGGCAAAAAGCCAGAAGTGGTACACTTGAGGATTTTTGGATGTCCAGTTTACATACATGTGTCGAAAGAGAAGAGAATTAAGATGGAGCCTTCTGGGAGGAATGGAATTTTTGTTGGGTACAATGAAACATCCAAGGCCTACATGATTTATGTTCCAGGCCAAAGATATATCGAGGTAAGCAGGGATGTAACTTTTCATGAAGAACCTGCATTTAAGCAATCTAAAGAGTTGCAACAAGATACAAAGATGGAGGAACCTGAAGAGCCATTGGATTCAGTTGATACTGTGGATCTAGTAGAATAGATAGAGAGACCTCTGGAGGTCCCTCCTGCGAAGAGGAAGCCTGCTTGGTGTAGAGAAATTATGCAAGAGGCAGAAAAACATGCAGCTCCTTCAGGTACTTTCAGAGAGAGCAATAAACCTCAAAGATATTTAGATTATGTGGCTCTTATGGCTTAGATTAGCGATGCATAACCCACCATCTATGAGGATGCTGCTAAGCAACAAGTATGGAAAGATGCCATGGTGGAAGAATATCAATCCATCATGAAGAATGATGTATGGGAAGTGGTTCCAAGGCCGGAAGGAAAATCTGTAGTTACTTCTAAATGGTTGTTCAAAATCAAGCATGCAACTGATGGAAGTATTGATAAATACAAAGCGAGATTTGTGGCTTGTGGATTTTCTCAAAAGGAAGGCATTGACTATGATGAAACATTCGCACCTATTGCAAGGTACACTTCCATTGGAACCATCATTTCCCTTGCTTCAGTTCTGGGTTGGAAACTTCACCAAATGGATGTTAAAACAACATTCCTCAATGGTCAAGTTGATGAAGAGGTATATATAGAACAACCAGAGGGTTTCGTGGTTCATAGAAAAGAATCACATGTGTGCAAATTAAAGAAAGCGCTATATGGGCCGAAACAAGCACCAAGGTCTTGGTATGCAAGAATTGACAGTTATCTTCAAAGCCTGGGCTTCTCCAAGAGTGCAGCTGATCCCAACCCGTATTTCAAGGTAATAGAAAATCATCCCCTGATTTTGGTTCTATATGTTGATGATTTGTTCCTTATAGGAGAGGAACAATTGATAGCTCAGTGTAAGAGGGAGCTCACTTCTGAATTTGAAATTAAAGACATTGGACTCATGCATTATTTCCTTGGTTTGCAAGTATGGCAAAGAACAAATGAAATTTTCCTTTCTCAAGGAAAATATACAGTTTATATATTGCGCAGATTTGGTATGCTAGATTGTAAATCCATGTCTACACCCATGGTATCTAACTTAATGAAGTTGCATGAGTCAGATTTTGAATCAGACTTGGTGGACCCATCTATGTACATGCAACTTATTGGATCCTTGATGTACTTGATCCATACAAGGCCAGGTATATGCCTTGCTGTAAGTGCCTTGAGTTAGTTCGTGTCTGAGCCGAGACACAGACATTGGATTGTTGCCAAACATGTCATCAGATATTTGAAAGGATCCATTGCATATGGACTTAGATACACTTCCAGTGGAGGAGTGTTGCTTCATGGTTATGTTGATTCAGACTAGGTTTGGAGCTCATTGGATCGAAAGAGTACTTCCGGATATTTTTTTAGCTTGGGTTCAGGTATGATATCTTGGTCTAGCAAGAAACAAGGCTCCATAGCACAAAGTACAGCTGAAGCAGAGTATGTAGCAGCCGGTAATGCAAGTAGAGAAGCAGTATGGCTGAGAAAGCTTCTGTCCGGGTTGTTTCAAGAGAGGTTAGAAACAACTGTTATCCATTGTGATAACCAGAGCTGTTTAAAGCTCACAAAGAACCCAGTCTTCTATGACAAATCAAAGCATATTGAGATAAAATATCACTTCATCAGAGACATGGTCCAAAGACGTACCATCAAGCTGCAGTACATTCGTACTGATGAGTAGATAATAGATAATTTGACTAAGCCTTTGTCCTTTTGAAAATTTATGTACTTTCGGGACAAGCTTGGTATGGTAGAAAATGCCTCCTTCACCGAGAGGGAGTGTTAAAGGTTGCAACATCATGAGAAATTCTCCAAGACGACCTTGTATGTCAAGGTTGATTTGAGACTTGGAGAATAGCCTTGTAAGTCGAGGCTGATTTGAGACTTGGAGAAAAGCCTTGTAAGTCAAGGCAAGAGACAAAAGATGCTGCTACAAGTCTTGCGAGCTTTGTGTGTCAAAGCAAAAGCCAAGACAAGTCTTTTGAGCTTTGTGTGTCAAAGCAAAAGTCGAAGACTAGAAATTCTCCAAGACTGCCTTGTATGTCAAGGCTGACTTGAGACTTGGAGAAAAGCCTTGTAAGTCAAGGCAAGATGAAACTGCCATCATTCTTGTGAGCTTTGTGTGTCAAAGCAAAAGTCAAGAGAAGGTAATGTGAAAAGCTCTCCTAGGTCTTCAAGATGAGCTATGAGTATTCATTAGGGATTGGTCACCCCTAAGTGAAGTAACTCTAGCAGTTGACCATGGTCAAGGAGAACTGGTTGATCACATTCCATGAAATGATCCTTATCTGTATAAGGTTACGAAACTTCTTGTGATATATTGATCCTGTGTGGATGTCAACAAGTCAATGGTCATGTGCAAAGACTAGAAGGAACTATGTGGATGTGTATGACTGAAGAATACCCTCTTTGCTGAGAAGGAGTGTTGAAATTTAAGCAGCTGCAGAGGATATTTTTCCAAGCAGCCCCCCTTCAATCAGGCCTCCACCTAACCGCCCTCCTCTAACCGACTTGGGTAAGTCAACCACCTAACCTAACCTAGGGGGTGGGCCCTAACCTAAATCACCTAACCCAAAGTCTATACTATACAAGAGAAGGGGAGATGCCCCTCACTTAATATCAGTTCATATACTTCTGAGGGTGCAACTAGGTCTATTCCGAGGGAGCAACTAAGTCTATTCTGTTGGAGCAGCTAGGACTATTCTGAGACAATGTATATCTCTGTTCTGGACAACATCTATATCTTTGTTCTGGACAACATCTATATCTCTGTTTTGGACAACAACTAAAGGGTGATTCAGGACAACAACTAAAGGTTGTTTTGGACAACAACTAAAGGCTATTCTGGACAACAATTAAAGGGCAGATTTGAGACAACAAAAGATACAACAAAAGCTACAGGTCCGAGGGCAGATCTGGGTAGAGGCTCAAAGAAAGTTGAAGACACAGAAATAGCAGTAAGAGCTATTATCTTAGTGCTATTGTCTTATCTCTCTCTTTCTAGAGAAGTCTTGTACTGTCATTGTACTTGTTTGAGTGATAATATATCACAAGAAGTTTATTGGATTTTCTTCCCCTTGAGGGTTTCCTAGGATAAATACTTGTCTACTCTGTGAATGTTATTCTTCCAATGTTTCTTATGCTTCAGTTTATCTGTTAAAGGTTAAAGAACACTACTGTGAATTGTTGTTATCTGTTTTAAGCTTGAAAATTAACACATGAATTGTATTTGAGGCTACATTGAGATGCACGACCATAAACACGTGAGGAAAATTGATATATGAAGACTTTACTGGTTATTAATGAAAGTTATTGAGTGCATCACCATAAACTACTTCTATACAGAAGCTTCCACCTGAACTAACCTATACTCTATGTTGGTTCATTAACATTTATTGTGCAATTGTTGACATTAGGACTGCCAACAACACTAGCAACCAGGGATCAAATTTGAAGGGTAGGTCATAATTTCAATGAGAAGGGTATAAACTCATGTAGCCCTTCTACAATGAAAATTTTCTTAAGAAAATTGTATTTCAATTGACAACAATAAATTAAGCTCACACTTCATAAAAAAATGTGTTAAATAAAATCTTACATTTCGAATCAAATTTATATCTAGTAAAGAAATCAGTAAAAACTAGATAGCTGCCTACCTAAAACATATAAAAAACGTGGCTTGTTCTTGAAAGAAGCAGTTGATTTTCATATAGAATATTAGCCTATGTATACTAACAAAACATGAAAAGGGGTAAAGTTTTAGTTAAAAATTTAATGTTCCGTTCCAAGTAGTTTTATATGTTAAAATTTAAAGAGGATAATTTTTCATGTTGATAGGTTTTTAGGAGTTTTGAAGGTTTCTAAAATGATTTAAAATAACTTGAAACTATACTCTACATTTTGTACTTCACCAAATTCCAAAAACATAAAAAATTCAAAACTATTTTATAGATACTATTTTCAATTGAGAGTATCAACGAATTAAAATTTTTGTATCAGTAATGCAGTGAATGCTTTTTTGGGATTCCTCACTTTCTTTATCATTAATAGAAAGAACTTAATAGTTAATAAAGTATTGATGAATTAAAAGTTAAAAGTTTTGCATTCTATAATAGAAAATTGTATATATGCCAATGAAACGATTGAACAGTTACATCTTTAGGTTGAATGGACATAGTGTTTATGAAAGAGATATATAATACTAGTATATCTATCTATATGTTTTCATGACCTGCTTATAGGTTGGTATTGCTGTCGTCAGGACATTATCTCTAACTCTGCGTTGTACAAATAACGCGTTCGAACCCTACAAAATATTCTCAAGGAAAATATCCATCAAGAGCGTCAAGAATTTATTTATTCAATCATGGAGAATTGATGGAGAAAACTCTTCCTTCTTAATATCCATCCAGCGCATCAAGAATTTATTTATTCAATCACAGAGAATTGATGGAGAAAACTCTTCCTTCCTAGGAGAATTTCTGAAACAAATGCATGATCTAGGAAAAATTAATATAAAGGTTTAGGAATTAATGATCGAAAAAATACAACTCACACGGAAAAAGTTAGAAAATTCTTTCTTCTATGGAGAATTTATGGAACAAATGCAGGATCCAGATTTGGTCACACGAATAGATAATGCTGATAGGCACAGACCCACACATACCCACATCATGCACAAGTTCAAGTCGTTCTGCATGGCATTGGGCTTCTGATCCAGAATGGTGTAGTTTATATAGATTGGACCTTTTTATCACATAAAACTTACATAGTATTTTTTGTTAAAAATTAAATGAGAGATATAAATACCTGTCACACAGAGCTTAGTAGGTTTAATTAGTTTGAATGTACTGTTTGATTCAAGTTCAGTTGATTCTCTTGGAGTTATCAACTGCTATAAAAACAATAAAAAAAACTTGTCAAACCAACATACCCATCTCTTAGTAATCTTATTCCACTGAATCAATCTGGACAAGAAGATTGTTGTTGAAATATTGTAACCGCAAAAAATATTCTAATTTGTGTGAGTTATTGTTAAATAGATAAATCACATTGGATTGATCATATAGAGACATTGTAATTGACCAAATCCCACGTGGATTAGTGAGCCTAATATAATATGCAATTGAGAAATTGACCCCAGATAATTAAGTGGTTTCTTACTAAAGGAATAGTCAGCTTTGCCTTGAGAGAAGGAACACCTTTCCAACTTTTTCCAGTTTGTATAAATAAGGAAGCCAACACCTCATTATCTCTATATATTGGCTCATCCAGGTGCACAAAGTTTGATGGCTGGGTTAGGGGAGAATAAGGAGAGAGAGGCACTTTGCTCAGTAGAGGATATTCTCAGTGTTTGGTTTATTGTATTGGCTATCTATATTAAGAGTTTCTTTGCGTTTCTCCCACTTGAGGGTTTCCTGGGATAAATGTTATGTATCTTGTAATTGTGTTTCTCTCTGTGATCCTACCTATTATGGTTAATAGTTAAGTGAAAAGAAACCTAATAATAAGCAAACCTTAACATGGTATAGAGCTAAGTTGAAGAGCATCTTTCACAGGAAAAAAAACGTCTTTGTTGCGTACACACAAAGGAAGTGGGGCTTTTGTTTAAGAAGAATATCATCTAAAACTATCTAGAAAAGTCTTCCTTCCTAAGGGAGTGCTTTGCTTTATGAACACACCTTTTCAATGGTTGAATCTCCCAGAAAGTGAAATCCTAGATTTTGACAGTAGAAAACCAAAGTACAAGAAAACCCCGGAAAACTAAAGAGCCAATCTTGAAATGATCCGATTCCGTTGGTCAGTTTGAGAGAACCAGTTTCTGAAATCTGTTTTGCAGGCCTACTTTCATACTCGACCAAGCACCTCACATTAGTTCAAAATTAAATTAGACATTTCATTTTTTTATGTTTCCTAGCTCGAGGTAAAGATGCAAGCACTAGGCTTGTTGACAAATAAAGAAAGGTGTGAGAACCATTTTGAAGTATAGGATTACTCATTCTTGAGAAATGACCTAGCAAGATTCATTAAAGAAGATGTGCCAGGCATCTGGAGTATAAAGAAAATCACCAAAAGGACATGGTTAGGGTCAAAATAATCATTGTAGATTCTGTTAAAGATCACTTGATTCCTCAGTGGCTTGAAAGAAGACCAAAAGAAATGTTTGATGCCCTAAACCAACTATATGAAGGAAGGAGCATCAGCTGGAAGAAGATGAATCTAGAACTCAGCTCAAGAATACAAAAGGTCAGAGAAAGGAGAAATAGTTCAAAGTATTTCTCTCTAGAATATCTGAATTCCTTGACAACTGAAGCAATTGGGTGATATAGATGAAGCGAACTCATAGTGTCTGTGTAATGGTCTCACAAGACCTTATGGTGCATTCATCCAAACTATTTGTGCTTAAAAGGAAACTACAGCAGCCAGGTCTTTGGGAAGAATCGTTCCAGAAGAAGCAGTGGCTAGCAGAAACAATGCACTATCAGAATAGAATGAATCCATTATTCAACATCTCAGTCCATCATCTATCAAAGGGATTCCGAAGTTTTGAGAAGGTCAAAGAAACTTGATTTCATCCTACCAATTACCATTGTGACAAGATGAGACTGTGCTAGGTGTCCATTAGAGAAAGAATACAAGGAAAAGAAACAAAAGAGGCACCATTCCTATGTAGTTGAAGATGAAGATCCACCTACAATGATGATAAAAGAGAATATTGAAGACTATGTCTTAACCTTCGCCCTCTTAGGATCAATGTCACTGGTGAGGACACTTGGCTCATAGATAGTGGTTCTTCCAAGCACATGAAATGTCAAAGAGACATTCTCTCTTTTCTTACAGAAAAGAACTTTCCCAGAAAGTTGCAGCAGAAACTATGATACCCTATCAAAGGTAGGAGTCAAATTACAAACATATTCATGAACTCCGATGAGATGAAGGATGTACTTTATGTACGAGGGTTTGACAAAGAACTTACTTTCTATCCAAGATTTAGATAAGAAAGGTTTGAGTTTAACTCAAGATGGAGAAGTTGTATTGAGGAAAAACCATGGAAGAAGCAATTGTTATTGGAAAAAGAAGGTGAGCATGCATTCAAAAGGTCACTCATAAGCGACCTATCTGACCATTGATCCTGAACTTTTGTCATAGAGACAAAGCTCCACATTAACTTCTGAGGCATTTACCATGTAAGCAAGCGGTCTGAGGTCTACTGGAATTCAAAGTTGACCATGAAGGTGTATGAGATGTACTGGGGCATCAGAACCTTCCTTTCCCAAAGAAGAGAGATAGTAAATCATAAGGGGTCCTAGAGCTCATTCACTCAACTTCCATCAGTGGGTATGTATAATACATATCTTTTGTCCCAAGTGACTATTCTATAAAACTTCGTTTACTTTTTGAAGTGTTTTGTAAGTTCAAGGAATTCAAGGCTTTGATAGAGAATCTCTTTGAAAAGAAAGATCAATACTAGGAGTTTAGATAATGGAGAATACCTTAAAGAGTTAAGTAAACTTTTGTAAAGAATCTTGTGATCAGAGACTCTGCCACTCCATGCAATCCCTCAACCAAAAGGCTAGTTGTAGCAGAAAGAAAGAACGAACTATAATGGGAGCAGTGATCCATGATCAAGATCTTCCAATGCACTGCTAGTGACTGACAGAAACAACAGGTGTATGTGAGGTCAAATTTGTCCCATAGTACACTTGGGTTCCAAGACCCCAGAAGAGATGTTCTACGGAAAGAAGCCAAAAGTAAACCATCTCAAAATATTTGGGTTGTCTGTGTTGTACACGTTCGAGAAAGAGAGAACCAAAATTTGGACCTATAAAGGAAAGAAGGAATATTTGTTGAATCTTTGCTGATATCTCAAGGCTAAAATATACATACAGGTTACCATCATGAGATCTATATGAGGAGATGTAACACTTTGATGAAACATAACATAAGAAATCAAAAGAAGATGCCGACAGAAGAAGTATATGAAGAAGAACTGTGGCTCTGAGTTCTTGAGAACCGATGAGAGTCACTTAACCCTAATGAGAGATTCTAGAGATCTGTGACAATAAGTCAAGAACTTCCAGATGTGAATCTACAGAGAAGCAGAGCTGGAGCAGGGAACATATTCAGATGGAAGTATGAATTTTGAAGGCTGTGAATGATAAAGAAACCCAAGCCATTTTATAGTTATATGGCTTTGATGTGATCTTAGAAAGGAGCCTACTTGCTTTGAAGGCCTTCAAAAGAATGAAGAGATGCCTGTGAAGAATATTATAAAAGAATGTTATGGGAAATAGTTCCAGACCAGAAGGCAAGGATGTAGTATCTTTGATAGTATACTAGAATAAAACATCTCTGGTAAGAGTATTGAGAAATATAAAAGCAAGATTTGTTGCTTTAAGTATTTTCTCAAAATAGAGACATTGACTACAAAGAAGGCGTTTGCTCTGTGTAGATACACTTCAATGAGAACCATCTGGCCTTGCATCCTAAGATTTTGTGGAAGTTACAACTAGATGGATGTGAAAACAACTTCTTAAATGGTGTCAGTGAAGAAGAAGTGTATATAGAACAACCTCCAGGATTTGAGTAAAGACAAAAGACTCATATCACTAGGAAGAAGGCTCATCTTGAAGGATTGGAAACAAATCCCCTGAAGCTTGTTATGGAAAAGTGTGATTTTGACAAGTTTGGGCTTTACCAAAATTAGCCAGTTTCTTTCTTACTTCAGGGATATGGTGATGGAGCTTTGTTATAATGCATGCACATTGTGTAGGCTGACTTCTACTTGGAGAGAAGAAGAAGCTCATGTGATTGTAGAAGAAGCTGCAGAGATGAAAGTCCTTGGCCTAATGCACTATTCTTATGTCTTGAGGTTCAGGAAGGCAGAGAGAAGATCTAACCAATGTAAGTATGCAGTTGAAATCTAGAAGATGTTTGATATGTTGGAGTGCAAAATCCATGGGTACCCATGGAAACAAAGTTGAAACTCTTAGTTTGGCATCATTTAATTGATTATGCTATTTATATGGTAGTCCATTGGATGGATTGATATCTAATAATGTTTACCAAGCCAAATATATATTTTTTGTGAACACCTTGAGTCAATTTTGGTAGAGCCCAGGCAGTATTCACTGTTCTTTAAGAAACATGTTATGAGATATCTTAAGGGTACATTGTATTTTGGTCTTGATTATAATGGAGATCATGACTTGACTTGAGTAGTTACTAGTCAAGTTAATTTGAAGTGTCTCCTCCTGAGAAAGAGCACTTGAGCGTTGTTCAATGGGGTCAACCATGATCTCATGGTAGAGTAAAAAAGCAATCAAAATTATTGCTCTTACAGTGAGGCTACATTGCTTCATGTTCTGTGAGTTGTGAAGCCATATGGCCGTGGGGTGATGACAGTCTATTAGGTGTCACAGAGATGGAAACAGCCAGGTGATTCTAATGCATTAACAGGAGTTGTATAAAGATAGAGCAAAGAGAACCTTGCCATGACAGATAAAACATACATGAAAATCTAGAATACATCAATGATATGGTAGAGGAAGACCCATAGCTCTCCATTATGTTATACCTGGATGGCCAAGTTGGATATGGCAATAAGCCTCTGTCATCTGTGTAAAGGATTTGAACACTTTTGAGATAAGCTTGGTTTTAGTTAGACCTCCCTAGAAAGGGGGAGTAATGTGTCCACCAACCTTGTCTTTGAAGATTTCTACAACCCGTCTTGATGTTGTTGTGATGCTGACCTCGTGTTGATGTTGTTGTGATGCAGCCTAGTGCTGAAGATTTCCAAATTCATGCTGATGTTGTTGAGATACCAACATCATGCTGAAGATTTCGAGCTTTTGTCTTTGATGTTGTTAAGATGCCGACTTAGATGTAAGACGTCTTTGTTGAGATGTGACTTGAAGATTTCCATTGACCTAGATGGCAGTGTTGATGATGCTCCAACCTTTTGATGTTGTTGTGATCTTTTTGTTGTTGATGTTGTATCAACCTTGTGCTGATATTGATGATATTGATGTATTAGTGTTATACTAATCCCATCATTCAATCTCTTGAATGATGATGATGCCATTCCGGCTCCTTGTTGTGGATGATGATGATGATGATGAGAAAAAACTTACGATGGTTATAGATGTCTGAGTCGGTGTTCGAGGATCTTGTTGTTGTTGCCCTCTCTCTCTACTGATGATGTTGTAGAATACCCTTCTTGTTAAAGGGAGTGTTGAAATATTATGGCTGCCAAGGTATTCTATTTATTATTGAGTTATTATTCATTAGATTAATCCCTTTGTGGATTGATCATGCTCAGACGTGTAATTGATCAAATCCCATTTTGTGGATTGTCAAACCCTAAATATAATATGCAAATTAAGAAATCGGTGCAAGGTAAAGTGGTTTAACCACTAGAAGACAAATCAAATACACTTGATTGAAGAGAGACACCTTTCCAAAACATGGGTTGTATAAATAAAGGAAATGACGCCTCATTATCTCGTCCTCATGCTCATCGGAGTCTTAGAGTTTGGTAGCGTCTGATTGGGAGAGACGAGAGAGGCATTGCTCCCCTGATGTGGATATTGTCTCTAGTGTTTTGGTTTTATTGTATTTGCTATCTATATTAAGGAAGTTTGTGGGTTTCTCCCCATGAGGGTTTCCCGAGGATAAATCTTGTGTATCTTCTGATTGTGTTTCTCTCCTCATTACAGTCCTACCTATCTTATGGTTATCTAGTAAATTGAAAACCTAATAATATATAAAAGATTATTCAAAGAAATATTTGGAGGGATTCGAGATCCGTACCAATCCAACCCAAAGCGACCAAACTAAGGCAGCTTGGGCGCCTCTGTTGAGGATAGTTCGTCTTTCAAAACCATGAAAATATTAGAGGCGAACAGCAAAATAGAATAATCTTGAGAATTTTGAAAATTAATTAGATGAAGCCCTTTGCAAAGAATTTTCTTGAATGTCATGAAATCTAGCCTAAATCCCACAATATCAATTACAAAACCTCATCAACTCTATTTAGCAATGAACAAAGGCATCCCTTTGTCGGTGTTGTATTTCGTCATGAAGTTTCGGTGGTGTATGGCGGAGGGGTGCCCGAAATGGAGGGCGCTCGAAAAAGGATGAGATAGACGGGAAGGGATCGGATGACGGAGACAAATACGGAGACAGGAAGGGATCGAATGATGGAGACAGAGACGGAGACGGGGAGGATAGGGGTCGCCGGATGCGGCATAGATGTCGAGGACGTTGGAGGTGCAAACACCGAGGGCAAAAAAGTCTACTAGTTAGACTACTCTTATTCGATTGCTTCGATTCGAGGGCAAAAAAGTCTACTAGTTAGACTACTCTTATTCGATTGCTTCGATTCGGGGGTTGGTTGGATGGTTCCACTTCCTACTTCCAAAGAAGCAAGTGGGCTCGTCCGCGCTCCTCACTATATTTTCGAATCCCTTGCCATCCCTTCATATGGAATCTTGAATTAATATGTGCATTTCCCAATAAAAAGACAAAAACAAAAGTTTGAATTATTTTTGATGGGTAAATATTCAATAATACTTTTGGGACGTGTTGGAAGCCCGTTGATGGGCTGTGACGGGCTCAATTTTGAACCATGCTCGCAACATCACCATAAACTTCTTCCAAACATCACCATAAACTTCTTGAGTACATTGGCATAAACTTCTTCTATACACAAGCTTCCTCCTCAACTAACCTATACTCTATGTTGGGTCATTAACATTCATTGTGCAATCACTGTCATTAGGACTACCAACAACACTAGCAACATTTTATTGAGTGTTACCAGTCTAACACCCCCCCTCCTCACCCCCACTTAGCACAAAATACCACTTCCTTTTTAATCCCCTTAATACAAAAGGTCAAAAACCTTATTGGCAAGATGGTTTTAAAAGATGTATACAAAAACTTGACGTTGGCTTTCAAAATTATTATTGCGAGTTTCTCTTCTCCTCGAACAAATTCAGAACTCCCATCGGTGCCCCTTTAGGTTGTCATTACCCTTGTAAAGGTAGAATTCTTTCAATGCCACTGAATTCTTGTGGAGCATTGTCCGTACTACCCTTTGTTGTAAAATGAAAATGTCAGCAGAAAGAGTATACACATTCTTTTCAGAACATAGTAATTGTTCAAGGCAAAACAAAAACATAAATGAGAGAGATAATAAGCATTTTATTTATCTCAACAGAAAATACAAAAATAACACTAGCTGACTTCTTATAGCCCTGTCATTATAATTGAATCCTGTACTCCTGTAGCTTGAGCTTGTACTCCTGTAGCTTGTACAGACTCTTACGGATCGGGTTTTTCTTGTACAAACAGAGTCGTACTCGATATAGCTCCTCCTTTCTCTTTGGTTGCAGTCTTGGAGTGACACTAGGTGGCTATGACCCTGCTCGGCATGAGTACCTGTGCTACCCCGTGTGCAGAGATTTCTTATGCCAGATGCAGGTTTCCCTTGGCCGCACTGGCTAGCCTGCTCACCATGCTGTGTGTGCCTCTACACGCCTACTCTTTTATTTGGAGTACTAAAACTACTGGGAAACTTACATTTATTTTCCTTTTTCCTCAACTTAGGGTTTGTGTGTGGGCCCTCAATTTCGTTGAAGATCCCAGCCATTTGATCTTTTGCAAGATCAATGGCTGGGACTTGTTCTTTCATTGACATAACTTAAAGTCTCACTTTTACCTTTCCTCACTAATTTTCTTAACATTTGTTGTGTGCCCTATTTGGAAACCCATCAAAGTAGATATAGCCATTCAAAATAAGAAATCATTGTTAGTTTTGTTCCTATTGGTGCCATCCTCATCCTCATCTTCAACGCTATTATTCCTTTCTTTCTTCTTCTTATCTTTAATTTTTTCTTTGAGGTGATCAACAACTTTGACTCTACAACTCCAAGCTACGTGGCAATGTTCCTCTTCTTTGTTGTTGATCATGCATTTACATATTTTCTTGCTTGCTTTGTTTTTAGCGGTAGGGTGTTTTCTTTATTATTCTCTTGTTCACTGAATTTAAAATTTTTCAATAATAAGAGTAGAAATCATTGTCTTCTATGATTGCAAAGGCAATTGACAATGTGTGAATGCCATAGTGCCATAATAATACTGCTTAAGCATCTACTTCTTCAAACATTACTCCTACTGTTGCCAATTGTTTCATAATTGATCTCAAGTCGTTTATGTAACTTGACACATTTACTCCAGTAGTCCTTTTGAACCTAAATAACTATTGTTTCAAGGAGAATTCGACATTTAGTGCCTTTGACCCAAGCAATCCCTTCAATCCATCCCAAATTTCTTTTGATGATTTCGATTGGACAAAATGGTGCAAGAGTTTGCTATGCCAAGCTAGATAATGGATTTGGCCTTGTCATCCCTATTTCGCCATTCTACGTTTTTGTCTTGTGTTGTGGGTTTCAACTCAGTCATACTCACTATCTACCAAAGGTTTGCTGGATTTTGGAACATACAAGAAAGAAGAGAACCATGATAGATACAAACTCATATAAAATATATATGTTGATTACAATGGAGTTGATTGATACAATGGGGTTGATTTGGTAGTTGGAGTATTTGCATGACCTAGCTACTATTAAATTTGGCAGCATCGGTAGTCATTCTCCAATGAGAGGCGATGTGGGCTACCCTGAGGCTATCTAGGGAGATTTGGAGAATCAACCAGTCTTGTGAGGTATTGACAAAAGCCAGGGGGAACGTACAACCTCTGTGAGTCAGGACGAATGAGATGCTATATGATCTTGTGAGTCTAGCCAAGGCAAAGGAAGAAGCTTTGTAAGTCCAAGACAAAAGTCAAGACGTAAGTCTAATGCAAAGGTCCGGGGGAATATACAACCTCTGTGAGCATAGACAGTCTAGTGCAAAAGTCAGGGGGAACGTACAACCTCTGTGAACCTAGACAGACTAGTGCAAAAGTCAGGGGGAACGTGCAACCTCTGTGAGCCTAGTCAAGCTTTGTGAGGCATGAGCAAAAGTCAAGGCATCTAGCAAAAGTTAGGTTGAATGTACAATTTCTATGAGCTAGAGACAAACAACCTTCCTTATGCAAATAATGTAAATGTAATGATCTAGTGCGTTGGCACGTGTAACTTTATCCACCATGAAAAGAAATTCAAGTTGCCTAACTCAGTTGTAAAAGTCGATTTGCATGTTTAGTCTAAGTTTTCAAACTCAAGTTGTAAAAGACAAGTTGTACAACCTCTGTGAGTCAAACCAAAAGTTAGGACGAACAAGATGCTATATGATCTTGTGAGTCTAGCCAAGGCAAAGGAAGAAGCTTTGTAAGTCTAAGACAAAAGTCAAGATGTAAGTCTAGTGCAAAATTCAAGGGGAACGTTCAACCTCTGTGAGCATAGACAGTCTAGTGCAAAAGTCAGGGGGAACGTACAACCTCTGTGAGCCTAGTCAAGCTTTGTGAGCCATGAGCAAAAGTCAAAACATCTAGCAAAAGTTAGGTTGAATGTACAATTTCTATGAGCTAGAGACAAACAACCTTCCTTATGCAAATAATGATCTAGTGTGTTGGCACATGTAACTTTATCCACTATGAAAAGAAATTTGAGTTGCCTAACTCGGTTGTAAAAGTCGATTTGCATGTTTAGTCTAAGTTGTCAAACTCAAGTTGTAAAAGACAAGTTGTATGTGGTCAAAGTCAAGTTGACAAGTCAAGTTGCGTGTTGCATTTTGCATGTCGAGTTGCATGCATGCATGTCAAGTTACATTGCATGCATGTCTAGTTGCATGCCAAGTTGCATGTTGAGTTGCATGCCATGCATAAGCCAAGTCTCAAGGGCTAGTTGGCATGCAAAGTTTAGTCAAGTCAAGTTACTAATTCGAGTTGAGTCTAGTGGAAAAAGACATGCAGGCTCCTTCTAATTTAAGTTCACTCTCCTCTCCTCTCCACGCCTTTATATACAGAGCTCGACCTCCTCTTCTAAACACACAGGTTATTCAGCGCAAGAGTGAAGGAGACAGAGCAGTAAAGGTCAGCGATTAGTGCTGTCCATATTAGCAGTAAAGGACAGTGATTAGTGCTGTCTATTTCAGCAGTGAAGGAGTCGAACAGTGCTGTCTATATCAGCAATAAAGGATGGCGATTAGTGCTGTCTATATCAGCAGTAAAGGACAGTAAACAGTGCTGTCTATATCAGCAATAAAGGACAGCGAATAGTGCTGTTCATATCAGCTGTAAAAGTCAGTGAAGTTTTTGTGTTTGCTGGTCTAACAGTCAGGTATTTTCATGGTGGATTATTGTACAAGATCTTACATATTATTTGCAAATTAAAGGAAGATTGTTTGCTGGATTTTTCTCTCCTTTTGGGTTTCTCCAGGGTAAAATCTTGTGCATGTGTGAGATTCTATTTGAGTACCTCTTCTACTTCTGTTCATCATTTTCAAGTATTCATTTTACTGATTGATAAATCAATTTTTGTTTAAAGCGTCGAAGAAACTAAAGAAATAATCTGCATATTAAATCAAGCTCGGTAATTTAACAGCTACTTCGTTTAATAATTTCTAATTAACTTATATCTAACACTTTATCAACCACATACTAACGTGACAATTTTACATTACATTGTATATATTATTGGAGCGTTAATACTCCAACACTGTTGAAATTCTTAGCACATGGTAACAGTCCTAGCAATCTAACCTAACCTACCTACTTAGGATCAACAAAAAATTGAAAGTGCTATCAAAATTGCAATCTGTTTTTTACCAGGAACCGAAACATACTAAACCGAAAATTATAACAGAAAGTACAACAGATCTGAAACTCAAACCACATCACTGTTTATTACTTTGAAGATACGAAATGTTGGAAGCTTCAAATCCTAACTCTATTCACTCACTGCTCTTTACTGAATTGAATTCGGAATTTCTAAATCTAGAATAGTAGCGAATGAAAGGTGGCAAAATTGGAAATAAAGTAAGAATTGTGCATGCATGCTCATGTGTCCTCCACTACCATACTTAGCTGCACCTCCCTCAGTCTGATGTGCTCGAGAACACAAACAGATTGTTCTATGGACTTACTGTTGTGTGCACCCAAGTATTGGACACCTTCAAAGGTACTTGTTGAACTAACAAGTGCACCCAGGACGAGAACACTTATAGAGGTATAAACTCTAACACTCGTTCTAACCAAGGAAAGTGTTCTCTGCCAAACACAAGATGCTTCCTCTACATCTCGAGCCTCCCCTCTACCTGGGGCTTGGTCAAATTGTTGACCTCTTGCAAACCTGAAGAAGCATGACAGTGGATTATTGCTTCCTTATGTACTTTGTACTCTCTTCAAAATTTTCAAGGTCAAAACCTTTTATACAAGGATCACTGCATCAACAACCTCAAATATCTGTTGTCCTTCATGTCAACTTCACTAGTCAAACTCTTCCACACCACAACATAAACTGTTCCAAATTTCCTGTAATAATGAAGTTATCTGTTTACACGACCAAGAGAATTGTATCAGATCTATCTAACAAATAATTGACATCTGCACCAAACTCATAAAAGGCCAACATGATTACAAACTCATTGATATTGAAATCCAAAATTGGTGGTGCATTCATTAACCCATCCAAGGCAACTTCCTCTTCCTGGGAGAATCCTCTGACAACTGGAGTAAGAGTCTCGTCAAGGTTAGCCCTTTCTCGTTGAGAGAATCCTTCTGTAATTGTCTCTTTAAGGTTGGAGGAACCCTCCTCCATCATGGCGTGTTGCCATACCTGCTCAACTGGATATGTGCGTAGCCTATAAAGGCCATCTTCCCACACTCCTTTCCCTAGAAACCAACTAGATCCATGGTTGCTGTCTTTGATGGTGACTTGTTGATCATCAAACTAAGCCAAACACTGCAAATCTATCATGCAAGAAATTGAAAGAAAACTCTTCGTTAAATTAGGAACATACAAGATAGAGTCTAATTCCAGAACATCACTTGAAGGCATTTGGAAAGATATGGAGCCCAATCCTTTCATAGCATACGTGGCATTATCACCCAACTCCACATGCATTCCTCCCTCTCGTTCTTGAAACTTGCTAAAAAATTTTGTGCTGTAAGTCATATGTCTCGAAGTTCCACTATCCACATACCACTCGACACTAGACACTTGTTCGTGGAAAGACATGACACCATATTGAAGGTAGTATTAAGCCTTGCAACCAACTTGTTCACATGTGAAGCATTTGCATTTCCTGCAAACTCTTGTTGTTGCTGCTTCTTTTGGGCCATTTTCCTCTCATGACACTTAGATGCGTAGTGGCCCATTTGGGCACACTCGAAGCACTTGATATGGCTCAAGTCTTTCATCCACTGATACGATTCTTGCTTTTTTGACCCCTCTCAAGTCCACCTTTCTTTCCTCTTCTTCTTATCTTCTCGATGAGGGCTAAGTTTGGTACTTCATCCTTGTATTGTTTGGTGCAGTCTCAAGTTTCAACTCCTCTCCAATGAGGGCATCTCACAAATTATTGCTCGAAGTCAAGTATTTTTTTTTGACCGTATATAAGTTGAACAAAGTGGTGCCAAGATGAAATGAAGCCATTCAAAGCAATCTGAACTATCTCATCATCTTTGACTTCATCACTAATTACACCATGTTGGTCTCTAAGCTTTGCTAGTTTCATCAGATAGCTTACTATTGCACCTGTCTTTCTCATGTAGGTAGTAGTGAACTTGTCCTTAGAAGCATTTTCCTAGATATGTTCACACTTTGGTATAGGGTGCCCAAGGCATCATACATCTCCTTAGCAATCTTCTTTTTGGCGATGTGAGTGATTAGAGGATCTTTCACCCTATCCAATAGGGCTCGCATTGTATTCACTACATTCTTGTTGTACTCTGCCAATTCTTTGGGATTTGTACACAATGTGACCTTTGTCTCCAAAAGGTACCATAAATTTGCTACTTCTAGCAGGTTTTGCAATCTGCACTTCTACATGACAAAGTTGGAAGCACCCTCTACACAGTCACACTCACGCAATTGGGAGTGGCCATTTCCGCAACTCTACAAGAATGAACTTAACGAACAAATCCATCCACACCAAAAATCAGATTTGCAACTTACCCCAAGTGCAAATCACCTATTTCTTGTCAAACTCAGTGTTCCAATCATTGGAAGATCCCGAGCATCAACACCCTCTCAACAAGGTCCACATGTGCTAATTACTAACATAGATCTGTGTCAACCCCCGAAGCTTGCTGGGCTTCACACCCTTTGATCCTTCGATAACTCTGTAGCCCAGATCGTGAGTCTCTCTATAGATGGAATCTAGAAGATTTCAGATGCACCACTTTGATACCATGTTGAAATTCTTAGCACATGGTAACAATGCTAGCAATTTAACCTAACCTACCTACTTAGGAACAACATAAAATTGAGAGTACTATCAAAACTGCAAATTGATTTTTACTGGGAACAAAAACACATCAAATGGAAAATTATAATAACAAGCACTATAGATTTGAAACTCAAATCACATCACTGTTTTATTACTTTGAAAATAGGAATACTGGAAGCTTTAAATCTTAACTCTAATCACTCACCTCTCTCTACTGAAATGAATTGGAAATCTCTAAATCCGGAACAACAATGAATTGAAGGTGTCAAAACTGGAGATAAACTAAGATTGGTGTATGCATGCTGAAGGCATGCATGCGCCCTCTACACTCTTACTTAACTGCAACTCCCTCACACTCTATTGTGCACAAGAACCCAAATAGATTACTATATGGACTTCTTGTTGTACAAATTTGTTGCTGTTTGCACTTGCGTCTTGGACACCTTTAGAGGTAGTTAGTGAACTTGTTGATGTTTTGTAGCATTGGAAGGTATTCCCACATTGGCCTTGGTGTTGGGCATGTGGGAATCATTGTTAGCACTCACATTGCATTTTTTGTTTTGTGAAAACCCCTTGTATATTGAGTCGGGACTTGGTTGGGGCTTTACACCCACATGTTGGGGCTTCACACCTACATGGAGGAATAAACAATTCTAATTTAATATTGAGTTCAAAAGGGGTTCCTAAACTCACTCATTAGACTCGTATAAAAAGGAGAGGCAACATGAGGAGACACTTAACACATCTCATTGAGACATTATGGAGTTGGCATAAGTGAGTGAGCACTTGTGCCAAGGAGATTGGGGGCAAAATTTCAGCAAAGAAAATTCTTCACTTTGGCAAATCTGGCCTAGGGTTTCTGGACATTCTTTCTCTATTTTTTCTAGCTAAGGAGGAGGCTGCACGTGTGAGGCTACACGTGGGAAGAGTAGAAACATGCCGCATGTGTGAGGCCATATAGTCCGTACCACAAGTGCGATCGTACAATCAGTATAGGTGGCATCAACAACCGTACAGTTCGTACATGCGACGTCAATAGCCGTACAAGTGACATTAGCATGCCATACAACATGTTTGCAAGTTGGAAGGGTTTTCTGGAATTTGCTGAAAGTTGTAATTTTGTCAGGAGGACTGTTTTTGTCCTAAGAATTCTCAAATCTGAAAATTTTACAGAACAAAAATTGTGTCTCTTGTGCATGGATGATTTCTCTGTGATCTTTGTGTTTCCGTTGTAATTTATGGTCATAATTTCAGTGTAAAATTATTCAGTGATAACAACACTAGTTTACTGTTTGAGGTCACTTGGAAGTAATTTTCAGATTTGAATTTAAATGCATTGAATTGCCCGAAAAATTTGACATGGTATCAGAGCATAGGCTCTAGAGAGAGAGGGAGTCATCTCTTGAGACACAAGTTGCTGCAGATTTTTTTGTTCTAGGCAGGTCACAGTGGTGAGCACTCTTAGAGTGGAGGACAGGTTGGATGGGGCCACTACTTTCCGGGCTTGGAAGGCTAGGCTCCTTTCACTCTTGGAAGAGAATGATCTCAAAGATTATGTTGAGACGGTGATTTCAGATCGCAACGATCCACATGAATTGGTAGCGCATAGGAAGAGGGAAGTGAAGGCCAAGCGGGGGTTGTTGGATTCTTTGAAGGATCACTTGATTCATTATATTTCCGAGAAGAATACAACAAAGGATATGTATGATGCTTTGGTGGGCTTGTACCAAAGCAGGCATGCAAGTCAGCAGTTGATTTTGAGGCACCAACTTCGATCTGTTGAGATATACAAATCAGATACAATTGCTAGCTACCTCATGACGATCACTCAGATTCGTGATCAACTTGTAGCCATTGGTGAGGTAGTTGATAACATAGAGTTAGTGAATGTGGCATTGAATGGGTTTCTCGGGTCTTGGGAAGCATTTGTGTAGGGGATTTGTGCACGGGAGAAGTTGCCACCATTTGACAGACTGTTGATTGATTGCATCCAGGAGGAGGCTCGAATAGAGTCCAGGAATGGAAAACAGAGAGGTATTGATGATGAGAACTTAGCCCTAGTTGCCCACACTAGGAAGGGCAAAAGAAACAATTCTCCAAGGAGAGAGGCATCTCCAGAATAGAGGAAGAAGAAGGATCTTAGCAAGGTTAAGTGTTTTGCTTGTCATACACTAGGTCATTATGCTTCATAGTGTCCATAGTGGAAGAAAGGGAAAGGGAAGCAACATGCATCATCAACTGAGGTGGATGAGGTTGCAGACAAGCTTTAGAGGGAGTTCTTGTTAGTCTCTGCCCTTTTTGGTGCAGTTTTCGGTAGTGGGACTTGGTTTGTGGATAGTGGAGTCACATGTCATATGAAAGGAGCATGAGAGTTGTTCGAGAGCTTCACAGAGTCTGACTCAGATATGTATGTGGAACTTGGTATGGGGACCAAACATGCAGTGTATGGATCTGGAACGGTGTCATTTCGAATGTTGTCAGGAGATGTGTTGAGAGTGACAAATGTGCTATGGGTGCCAAAACTCAGGAAGAGTGTGCTCTTAGTCTCAACGATTGAGAAGGGCTATGAGGTTTTGTTCCGAGATGGACAGGTGTTGATCATGCCCAGAGGATCCAGCTTAGACACATCAGTGGTTCTTGGAGTTAGAGAAAGCAACTTGTATAGGATAAAGGGCTAGTCTATGCGAGATATGGCAAACAACAGAGTGACAAAGGACAAGGAGCAGGTAGCTCCGAAGGTTGTGCAACTTAGAGGGAGTCAACCTTCAGGATCCGGTGGGAAGGAGCAACCTTCCAAGTCTGTCAAGAGGAAGTTAGACTTCATAGGGAGTCAGTAGGCTCAGAGGGAGAGTCAGCTGTCCAGAGGATGTCAACCTTTAGGTTCAGGTGGGAGAGAGGAGTTTTCCAAGATTGTTAGGAAGGTGTCATGGGTTGAGGAAGCCAGGCATGATGCTCAGAAGCGGGAGGCTTCTAGGAACAGGGTGTCTTCCGAGAAGGGTCCATGTCATACAACAGGATGTGCTTCTGTGTTAGAGGGAGCATCTATGGTAGCGGATCTAGTGTGGGAGGCAGAGCCACTTCCAGTATGGGAGACAAATTTACTTCCATGTGATGGTGGATGGAATACCTCCCTCACTAAGAGGGAGTGTTGATGTTTTGTAGCATCAGGAGGTATTCCCACATTGGCCTTGGTGTCGGGCATGTAGGAATCATTGTTGGCACTCACATTGCATTTTTTGTTTTGTGAAAACCCCTTGTATATTGAATTGGGGTTTGGTTGGGGCTTCACACCCACATGTAGGAATAAACAATTCTAATTTAATGTTGAGTTTAGAAGGGGTTCCTAAACTCACTCATTAGACTCCTATAAAAATGAGAGGCAATGTGAGGAGACACTTAACACATCTCATTGTCACATTATGGAGTTGGCATAAGTGAGTGAGCACTTGTGCTAAGCAGATTGGGGGCAAAATTTCAGCAAAGGAAATTATTCACTTTGGCAAATCTGTCCTAGGGTTTTTGGACATTCTTTCTCTAATTTTTCCAACCAAGGAGGAGGTCGCACGTGTGAGGCTACACATGGGAGGAAGAGCAGAAACAGGCCGCACGTGTGAGGCTGTATAGTTTGTACCACACGTGCGACCGTACAGTCGGTCTAGGTGACATCAACATCAGTACAATCCATATAGGTGATGTTAGCAACCATACAGGGGACGTCAATACACCGTACAATAGGTTTGCAAGTTGGAAGGGTTTTTCCAAATTTGTTGATAGTTGTAATTTTGCTAGGATTGTTTTTGTCCTCAGAATTCTCAAATCTAAAAATTTTACAAAACAAAATTTTGTGTCTCTTGTGCATGGATGATTGCTCTGTGATCTTTGTGTTTCTGACCATACAGTAGGTTTGCAAGTTGGAAGGGTTTTTCCAAATTTGCTGAAAGTTGTAATTTTGCTTAGGATTGTTTTTGTCCTCAAAATTCTCAAGTCTGAAAATTTTACAGAACAAAAATTTTGTGTCTCTTGTGCATGGATGATTTCTCTGTGATCTGTGTTTTTGTTGTAGTTTTCTGTCATAATTTCAGTSTAACATTATTCATTGCTAATAGCCCTAGTTTATTGTTTGAGGTTACTTGGAAGTAATTTTCAGATCTGAAATTGAATGCMTTGAATTGCTTGAAAAATTTGGCAGAACWAACAAGTGCACCTAAGACAAGAACACTTACAAAGGTACAAATGCTAACAAACATCCCCTATTAATGTGAACAATACTAAGTGACAATAGAAACATAAAATGGAAACTTCTTCTTAAATAACTTCACTCCTCCACAGTTCCAAAATCATCTAGGTATTCTATTACATTGTCTCGTCACCCTTGTAAGGGTAGAATTCCTAAATTCTCCAATTCCTTGTATTCTTAAACCCCTAGATTAGCGGAATTCCCAAACTACTTTGACAACATTCCATGTTGAGTTAAACCTTATCTAATTCTTTCATGCGATTAAAATTAAATCACTCTGAATAAGAAATTGCTCTTAGTTTTTGTCACTATCATTTTTTTTTTTCATGGGATAAACATTTTTGTTCATTGTCTTCTTGAAGGTAAATGGTCTATCTAGTCTCATTTGAAAATGATTAAAACATCTCAACATATTCTTTGATTTAAAAACATGTCTAACTTCTTTGAGTTTTGGATAAATTATGTACATGTACAAGTAGACAAGTTGGATATTTTGAAATGGTTTCCAATAACATATTCATTTTGGAACAAAACGTCTATGATGAGGAAATACCTTCGACCTTGGCATGAATAGTTTGATGTTTTTGCTAGTTTTGCTTGCTCTTCTATGTTGGTAGGACTTGAACACAAGCTTGAATTTGGTCACTGTTATTATCACATGAATTTGATTCTCTTTTGCATGGCTTGCTTTTTTGATTTGCAACAATTTTGTAGACTCTCCTTCGAGGGCTTATGGTATGTTTTCCATGGGTTTAGTATGTTAGGCACAATTATCTTCAGATGTGTGTATTTGAAAAAAAATTCTTCAAGGAAAAAAACCTCTTTGTTGTGATTGGCAATGTTAAGACTAGTTCTATGCTTGCTCGATCTAGGGTAATTTGTTATTCTAGCTTGTATGGTCGAAAATCTTGTTCCAAAAATATATATTAGTGCAAATGACTCTTGAATAATAATTTATGAAATATTTAACCTCTCATTGTGGATATTCTTGGCTAAATTATCGCAGGAAAAGAAATTGCTCTCGCTATATGCTATAGGTTGTTGTTGTATGAAGTAAAGCAGAAAAATATTGTCCTTAGCCTCAATTGCGCCTATTGTCTTGTTTGTATATTCTTGGTTTTGATGGTCTACGTGTCGTGATCTTCTCTCTGTTACCAAGAGCCATCGTGCTTTGTTTTCAAGAATATCATGGTGTCTTCCATCGTGTAGATTGATTTACTCCTTTGTGTGGATCGATGTATATTCAATCTCAGATTTTGGCCTCTCACCATCTCATTTGGGCTTGTTGACCGCCCATTTAGCACCGGTGGTCAACTCATGTGCCATGAAGAGATGTATCATCAGATGCAGTATTATTGAAGATCTTTGGTTCTACAGGGCTGTGTTTGGTGCAACACTTATTTTTGTACTTGGAATTTCCGCACCCCTGCGTGGGTTAATAATGTAATAGGTCTGCTTGAGTCATGTCTAGGTCAGTTACCTTAGCATCGGTTCACTGGGAGAGTTCCTTTCACCGAGGGTTTTTTATCCTCAGGTTATCATTGGGCCTTCCAGCCTTAATGATTTCCCTTTTGTTTTTCCCTCGCACTTTACATATGTCCTCCAAAGTGGTGAACGACGTTGCAGTGGGCTTATGTTTTGGTAACTATATAGGGAATTCATTGTAAATGACCATGCAAGACATCATAGAAAATTTCGCGGAATTCCGTCGAGTCT
>SNQJ01S0026954.1:0-62310 GCA_010110895.2 Picea sitchensis
AACAAGTTCGAGAAATGGTCTTAAGATATCATCCATAAATCTTATAAGTGTTGTCATAGTATTGTGTAATATAAATTGCATAATGACTCACTCATGCAATGAATGTGTTTTTTTGAAAGTAATATTCCAAATTATTCTTTGTGTATATTGTCATATTCGTATCCTTACTTCTAATCCAACTTCATGATAACACATGCTTACAATATTTCATTGATTAGTGCCTTGATTATTTGTAGGGGATATATATATTACAATATATTAGAATATTACAATATTACAATGTAATAGTGATTACCATATTACATTGTAATATGGCATACAATATGGTATACCATATTTGATGTAATTTTTTTTTAAACCTAAAGTCATTGTGGCAATATCGATGCAAGTTTGCCAGAATTTGCCATGAATATTCATTGCATATACAACGTGTGTCGTAAGTTATTGTCTTGGCATAACTTTTCGTCCCAATTGCGACGAAGTTTCGTCATAATTACCGCATTTCTTTGTTGTTATTTCGACGATATTTCATCGTAATTGCGACGATGCAGAGGGTTAACTGATATTGAAGGTGGTGACAAGTGGAGAGCTATTTTTGTCGATTTTTCCACGAACACTTGGATTGTGGATATAGCGACGAAATTATTCCAATGAAAAAAAATCCTAGCTTTCGTGGAAATTGTGATGGATAAGTGTGGCAATATCAACAAAAAACCATCACAAATTTGCTCATATGTACTAGTGTCCTTACTAACTTTCCCGCTATTAGTTGGAATGCTAGCACACTGCGCCACTTTGGATGGAAGCTACCTTGTAGCCTCTTTTTCTCTTCTCAACATCCCCATATGTATCCTTAATATTTTGTGCTAGTGCGTGATCTACGACTTTTCTTGGGTAGAAATCCTGTGGGTTGGGTCCTTGCATACTCAGTCCTATGATCCTATGGATCAGCTTTGGGTCAACTGTAATACGATGGTCTAGCCATAAGTATCCGCCATGGTAGCATGACAATAGTAGCTTGACGCAGGCAGTGACTTCTTGGTGTCTACCGAAGTGTGGGATATTCATGACATTCAACAGGGTGGACTGCCCGAGGTTCATCGTCCATGGCTGAGGGATGATCTTTGAGTTCTTCCCCTTCATCTTGGTCAGGTATTTATACGGGGTGAGAATACCATATATCTTGCGATCTCTGAGGTTGAAGTCGTTGAACTTCAACGCTGCGATCTTGTCTTGGTTTGATCGAACTACACATATCCCCTTCGGGAGGTACGCAGTAACTATGGTGTACTCAAAATCTCTTGGTACACTATCACGATTCACCATGCTAGCCAAAGGCAGGATGTAATCTGGCAATATGGTCGGAATCAGCTTCGCATTTTCTAGGTTGTCTTTATGCTTGGTTCTCTTTTCCGCTGATGGCCGGGATGGTCCGACTCCGCGAGCAGTCGACGAAGATGCTTGCACTGTTCTCGTCGATGAGACTTGTACACCTGCAGACATCAACATTACTCTTTCAGTCATGAGTTTGATGAGAACTTCTTTGAAAAATTTCTCTACTGCGCTGAACTTGTCTGACATACACGCTCGGGGTTGGAAATCTCAGTTTCAAGGAGTAACTTAGACACTGCAATGGGATAGAGAGAAATAGTGCAATGATCACTATGAAAAATCAACGAGTCTGCGGGCTCAAATTCATGATTAGAAAAAGTGTTCTCGGTGCATGGCATGATGGGATAAATAGATAACTTGGAAACAAATCTCTTGCAATGGGTGAGAAGCCTTCATTAACTCTATTATGTTCGTCACAGCACGGTCCAACGGTCTGGTGGCGAACCATAAATGCCTTTCTACCCGTTCGGGGGGTCGGCCTAACGGTTATACTATTCCCAATGGGTATGTTGTTTCTCCATGGAGAAGTGCCATGTGATGTTGTTCTGATATCTCGGCGAAGCTCCAATTTTGCAAATTTTCCTTTGGCGAAGTTCCCTCTGGGACCTTTTGTAACTTGTCGATCTTATCTCTTTTCTTAGTTTTCTAGCCTTCTTTCCAGTGAGCTTCATCTTGGTATTCCCTTTTCCATTATGATTCTTATCTTCTTTTGGCATAGTTACATCGCGTTGTTGAGATTCTTTCCTAAGATTCAAGGGTGATATTTCTTCTTTATCTGGAGTAGGTACTTCAATCTTCTGTGGGTCTTCTAGTGTTCTTGCAACTTCAACATCCGAGTCTTTGGTGTTAAATAGCTTCGATCTGTTCTCATGTTCTTCAATCAAGTGTGTGATCCTTCTAGTCATGAAATCTTTTAACTCTTGCTTCTTCTGATCTAAGACTTCTTCTTTTTCATTCCTTCTGGCATGATCTCTTTCAATCCAAGGTTTTCCTAGTAACATGGTAAATGGGGCATTGTTCTCAATAAATTTAAAAATCTCAAAATCTTCTTCTTTCGAAGTTCCATTGGCATTCATAGAGATCTGGGTGAGCATTCCACATAGGTTTATCAACTTTCCTCTAAATATCCCTATTCCTCCCAATCAAGGAGTCATAGAAATCTTCCCTAAAAGTTCCCAAGTTATTTCTATCATGATATTCACCTATGTTTCCTCATCTAGAACACAGTCAATTTTGAAGTCTCCTATTCTTGCTTCAATGCATTATTTTTCTTTGAATACCTCTGATAAGTTGACATGTCGGTAGTTATTCAGGGTTTCTTTTATCTATATCAATACTTTCTTTGATTCTTTCTGGGGTTCTGCTATAATCGTAGTTTATGGATCTGCCTTAGGGTTTTCTTGTCTCATGTTCATTCCTTCAAGCTTAGCAATCATTCTAGGGTAGTCCAATACTTCATGGTCCATAGATTTGCAACAAAGGCAACTAGGTCTTCTCCCAGGGCATTCCTTAGCAAGATGTCCCGATTTTCTCCAACTGTAATAGAGGGTTAATCCTCTCTTTCTTTTAAATGATCCCCAACCTTTCCTGTACTGCTCGCTAGGATCATAGTAGCTAACCTACAAACATTTATTTCTAAGATCCCGCATCCACTTGTTAGTCCAAACATTCTTTCTATGCATAGGTATAACTTATATTTCACTATTCTTATCATATCTACTCATATCAAATCTTCTTTCATCTATTAGCGCCCTAGTTTTCAAGCTAGGACATAATCTATCAAACATACCTAGATCCATATAGTTGAAACACAAATTTCCACTTATATTATTTCTACAGAGCACAAATCTTTCAGATCTAAAACGTTTCACTATTCTTACCTTTATCAGAGCACAACGCTTCCAGATCTTACCTCTTTTCTTCATATCTGACCTCTTTTCTTGGCACAGAGCTTCACATGTTAGTAGAATGTTGTTCACTAGGGCAATAGATCTATGCACGGAGATTTCACAGTTTTAGGTTGGATCTTTGCACAAAGCTTCTTCTTCCTCAGTTCCCAGCTATCGCAATTTCAGGTCCCGGCAACAAAACCATTTGTTGGCACAAGGGCAGACCTAGGGTTCAACGCTACAACAATGCACCAACAAAACCCTAACTACCAACCCTTTTGGCAACACCTGCGAAGCAGATGAAGTCTCACCCGAGGTAGAGAAGGGGTGGTTGCGGGACTTAGGTGTCTGCAACCTTAGCTGGGACACAGATCTGTGATTGTAATACTTAACAGGGAACTTAGCACCGATAGTTCATCAATATTTAACCACTATCTACTCCGCAGATAAAATAGAGTATCACATCATTCATTCATATCTGACATATCTAAGCACTTATCATAGAGAGGTATATTAGATCTAGTAGATTCAAGCACTAAGCACATTCACATAGGTTAGATCTAACATCCATATACATCGTTAGCACAAAGCATAAACAGATCTATCTATCTATATCAAATCACTTAGCAAGTAAAGACATAAACACATCAACACATTTCATAAAGCATAGCAACACAGCATGTATGTGGTTCACCCCCACCCTGGGGCTACATCCACCAACTCTTCTTTTTATTATCTTTGTCAAGCTTCTTACAGTCACATAGCATCAAAATCCTACTCTGTAGAAGACAGGAGATATACGCACACTCTGCTAGATCCTCCTTCTTCAACCTAGGGTACAAAACCAATCCTTCTTACAATTACTTGCACTTAGCTCTGCAAGTCTCACACAGTATGCACAAAGTAATTACTTAGCACTCAACACTCTTACAATCCCTTGATCACACAGATCAGATCTCTAGCACTTAGCACTACTTATCACCTCTACCACTTCTTACATTGCTTAGTCTTCTATATATACATTACAAAAGTGGGCCTAAGCATGGGTAAACCCATGGGCCAACATTCCCATACCCGTTACATAATCCCAAAACCCAAAAATCCCTAAAAAGGGGTCAATATCCTATGATCTCTACTTCTTCTTGCGCTCTGCCTTCGATAGCCTGTCGAAGTCCCAAAACTAGGTCAAATATGACCAAGAATCCACAAAACTTGGTCAAGGGCCAACATCTTATAATTTCTCAAGGTTTTAAAGGCCATGGCCTTTGTCTACGTTTAACTATAATGCTTCCCCTCCTGAGCTTATTAACACTATTAAAGTGTTCCTTCAATGCCCTCTTAGCACTCTATGTTCTTCCTCCTAAGCTTTACCAACATTTTGACAAAGTGTTTTCTTCATGCACTCCTTGCACTCACTCTCCTAAGTCTTGGACATCAAAGACTCGACTATGCACTCCTTGCGCTCGCTCTATGTAGACTTGCACTATCCCTCCTGAGATTTGTGCACTTAATGTGCCCCTTGTCTGATTTTGACTTCAACACTCCTTGAGTGTTATAGGTGCCCTCCTAGCACAACTTCTCTTCCCTCCTGAGCTTAACTAGTTCTGGTGTGCCCACTTGGAACACTCCTTCTAAACTTGAAATTGGGTTCTTGTGCACGCCTTTCCCTAGATTCTCAGAGTTATCAAATAACTCTGGTGTGCACTCCTTGCACACCCTCAAGAGCCCAAAACACTTAGAAAATCCACACAAACAAGGAATTCTATATATTCCTACAAAGAGGACTGTTTAAGCACTCATGGAATTCACAAATATACATAGACATTTAGTAAACATTCATAAAACACACACTCATTCACATAGAAACACACACACCAAGATTCGTATGTAGGGAAATATGCTTTTCTATTTAATCTGAATGTTTTTTACAATGTTTATAGTGGTTACAAGACTTGAATGCAAACGAGTCTCAGTTCTTATTCTCTTATCCTCTATCTAGAATTCTCCTAATCTATTCTGAGAGAATAATCAATCCTCTTCTTAATACATTGATCCTCATACAAAAGAGGGGCTTCTCGATCCTTCCTAACCTAATTGTATTAAATTACATTTAATTTACAATTGATATGAATCAGATCCGGATCCCCTAAGAACTATAGTCTATTGTGCCATTAAAGGAAATTGCATGCATCTTGGATTCATTCAATTAATCTTTGGCTATTCTAGCCTCCCATCACTTAACTACATTAAATTGGGGATTTAAGAAAAAATGAGAGGGTTGCACCTCTCTTTCCTTTGGATCTTCTCATGATCCTCTTGTGTTGCGTGTTGGCTGTTGATGTGTTGTTGAGACTATCATGGAACCCCTCACCAAGTTCTTGAGACTATCAGGCAGTCTCATCTTCTCCTTTACCTCATAGCGATCTAAATTTTCCTTTCTGACCTCCTGATAGTCCTTGAGATATCCAACTGATCTTTCATCATCCTCATCTCCATAAAGGATTTCTCCACTCTCTGATTTATAGATGTAAACCATATTCTCTTTTGATGGGAATTTATCCTCTAAACCCTTGAGACTTTCTATTTGTCTCAACCATCTCCTTAGCACCTGCTTTTGCCTCTTGAAAATCAATTATTGGATAGGCCACTTCACCTTCTTCTTCATGGGCCATTCATATCTCCATCTCTCTTTCTCTTCTTGTTTCATCCTCTACCATTGTAGCTTCAATATTTTGAGTTTTTCTATGGTCTCCTTGATCTCTTTATCCATCTCCTCATTATTCATCTTCTTATGGTCTCCTCTTGAACCTTGTATATGGCATTCAGTAGCCATTTTCTCCTTTTCCTTCTCCTGGAAAGTCTGTGAGCTGCAGTCATCCTTTGCTAAGCCTCTCCTCACTTAGCCTCTTGGTTCACCTGCTGGAACCCTGAGCGTTTACACTCATTTCGAGTGTAGGCACACACCTTACACTATCTCCTCTCTTGAGCACTCCTTTCTCTCTAGCTACTTTACCCAAACTACTCACTTTAAGAGCTCCATAGGCTCTTCTCTACTCCAAGAACACAACTGGTTTTTTTCTTCCAACCCACTTGGTTGTCTGATACTACCTTCACACCTACAAGTATACTTCACACAGAGCTCTCACGCTCTACCTTCTCCTCCCTTTGCATGTTGTTTGCAGACAAGAATAAGCTCTGATGCCACCTAATGAAAATGTCAAGCCCATTGGTTGGCATTGTGACCTCTTGGTCTAGGATCATTTCTTACAGGAGTCAAATTGTCTCTTAAACCCTCAATGGATCCTCACTTATACACACATGCCCTTTAATTTCCATTGCAAGTCCAACAAAACCCGTTGGGCACTTAAACTAAGCCCCTTTCTCCTTTGGTGTGGTGATAGGATATTAAATCCATCCATTTTCTTTATGCACATTTTTTCCCAGGCACTATCCCTTACTCCTAACTAAAATGCATGTGACCGCGGGCTAGAACCAAGCACTGGCCAAGAAGGTGCTATTCAGAGCTTTGGAAATATGACACTCCGGTACATTCACCCAAACGTGACACTCCAATCTCCCAGAGTGGTTATCGGCCGAACTCGATCATAGAGTGACTTGACCGATGGTTGTAGGTTTTATCCTATCCTTCCACTTTCCAACTTCTCCATGATCGGATTTGATTCATCCTAGATCGAACGATTGACAATTAGATCCAAAATTCCCAGATCAACGGTCCTCAGGAATTTAGGAATCCTTTTCTCTCTGCACTCACCTTTAATCCAATGAATGGTAGGGATTCTCCTCCCTTCCCCGATCTACGGCTGATATCTAGTCTGGGCTTCGAGGATTGGGGGGTTTACAACTTCAAAAAAATGACCAAAATCTCTCGGATAGCTGAAGTGTTGAATCCCGAAGGGCTGGGGGATCAACGGCCTATGCTTCACTCTATGATCTACAACTGAGATCTATTTCATAAATACAGGATTTGGGGGTTCCTTACCTCCAAACAAAAATGACCAAAATCTCTTGGAGTGTCGAATCATTGAACCACCAAAGGGATCAGGGATCTAATGAATTTCGTTCTCTTGTGCTCATATCCACCTATTAGGATCTGATCTCCTTTATCCACACTCTCCTCTACTCTAGGTTTAATTCAATGACCTAGATCTAATCTTCCATCCTAGTATGGCACAATCTGTACTTGCACAAAGCCTGAGGCAAGTCGATACAAGATTGGTGTAACAGGGAGTGACCTATCACTGTTACCTTAGAAGGAAACCCCTTTATATTTAGGAGTATGTTGTAGTACCCCAGGGGAGACGTCCCCAGTGACATGAGGGTTTGATAAGGATAAGGTAAAATATATAAGAAAGTCCCACCCCTCTCACAGGTCACTCAAGTCAGAGGTTCGTTATGTCTTATAGACATGAAGCAGAAAGATAAAAAGGTGTACCTTCCTAGAACAAGACAACAAAAGAATGCAATTTCCAAGTACCATATGATATTAGTGCTTCATATAACCATGAACCTTTGAGAAATAAGAAAGCTGATGTAATACTGCAGAAAAATAATTATCTATAACAACAATGAATGTATTGTAACATCCACAGTATTTATACTTCAAAAATGATTAGAAAAGACAAGAGAATAGAGGTCTAATTTGACATAATGATAGCAACTTGTCAAAAGAAAAGTTTGGAAATATATAATCAGATTTTAATGTCACTTTTAAGATGAATTTGTTGTTTTAAGATGGTTGTAGAAATATTTTGTAATAGAAACAAGTTTTTTAGGGAGTTAGTGTAGTTTAAGGTTAGTAATAATTAGTTAAAAGCTTCAAGGAAAGTTGTCTGAGAGTTGTTTGAGAAAATCAATCACCAAGGTGAGTAAACTAATGCCTTTTAGGGTATATGGAATCAACAATAGAAGTAGTAGATCTTAGAGAAAAATAGCAATGATAATGCTTGTCCAAAGAAGATGGAATGGATGGAGGAGGTGTCGGTAACCCAAGGCCTCAAACACCCAAATCCTTAAGAGAAAAATGGCTAGAAAGTAAGAAGACATAGGCCCTAGCGGTTTCCCTTTCCTTAGACAAAATTGGAAGTAATATATAAAATAGGAAATTAGAGTAGGGCTACTAGAGTGGTAGTAAGTAGGGCTCTAGTATCTACTTCTAGGAAATATGTAATTTGAGAAATTCAAACAAGTGGAAGATTATAGAGAAAAGGATAATAACTTATGTTTCGCTCCTAGGGTTTTGAGCAAGCAATTTCATAATCTTTAGCATGAACCAAGTAAAATTTACCACAAACATTCATTAACATAAACAAATTGTATATTTTCTACTTACTTCACCAAGAATAATCAAGCCAAACCCTAGTTGAAGATCCTCCACAAAGAAAAATAGCCAAAATACACAAAGATTTGCCTCTCCAAGAAGTTACGCACCACTTAGTTTCAGCCAATAACCCTTAAAGAGGGACGAATTTCAGACCACACACTTGTGTGATGAGATATGATGATAAAAATGAGATTTTTCTCTCTTATTTGTACAATATCATTGACCTTTAATTACAGTTAGGTCATAAAAAGGATGACATGGCCAAATTACAATAAAATCCCTTTTTTTACATAAATGACAACAATTAAACCCTAATTTCATCTTCAAGGGTGGCGTCATGCCCTTCTAGGGTGACGTTAGGCCCCTAGGGTGGAACACTAGGCCTCAAGTGCAAAACATTTGGCCTCCAAATGCCTTGAATGCTGCCACATGTGCCAACTAGAACACAACTGTCCATCATAAGTGAAAACCCTAACTCTGGATGATGTCAAGGTCAAAATGATAATGTCATGTGTTGTCAAGGGTCAACGTCCAAGAGGAAAGGAAAAACCCCCCTGGGTCTAAGTCTTTCGGAGTGTCCCTAGTGCAACGTCCTTCTTTCTTCCTGGTGCAAGCCTCTGGTTTCTCTTTCCCCTTGGTAGGGTCACAACATCCATCTGTTCGAATTTCATCCCCATGGAGGTCTGACATAATCATTCCCCCATATGCACCTGTCCACCAGTAAAGTCCTACAACAACAACGAGTACACCCTCAAGGGCCTCATAAGTCACAGGGATCAAAGCAATGCCAATCACATATGATAGTAAAATTACCCAAACATATGCATCAAACCCCCCTTTACCCAGTAAAATTTTCAAAGATGTTATGCAGTTTAACAAGTCAGGTTTGGAGAAGGTCTCATGATGTCCTATTGGGATGATCCTCCTTAAGTTTGGGATGTTTCTCAAGTGAGAACCAATTTAGGTCATGTAAGTGTGTGTGAAGTGGCGTTGGGGAACGTTTGGGCAGAGGATGTCGTGATTACATGGAAATGTAGGTATTTCCTATGGGTGCCTTTGTAGAGGGCGAGATGTACCTTATCATGGATGCCATTGTTTCCTATCCCATTCAATGCCTTTTATTCTTAGTCTTATTTATTTTTGTCTTTTTTCTTTTCAATGGAAAAAAGGGGGGACATTGTCATGGCATGGTGACCAGAGGTGAGAGTGTTACCCACAAGCATTTCACAGAAACGAGGAGGTTGGCTCATGATGAGACCCCATTTCTCTTGGTTATGCCACCAAGATCCACTACCCAAGCTTGGTGACTAGATAGATGGTAGTGTCATACTGCTACATGCCCATGGAACTAATAGGTCAGCTCATGATGAGACCTCCATTCCACCAACTAGTACCTTGAGTTTTTATTTATCTTATGGGTCCCCTTTTCTTACTAAGAATATTTTTATTGCTTTCTCGGGAATCCCTAGGCGAAGCATCTCAAAGGTTTCATTTTTTCTTTTAACTCTTGCCATCTAATTTTACCCTATAGGCCTTTAGCCCTTTATTCCCACAAGACAAGGTAAAACCCTTCCTAGCGTGGAAAACACAATGCATGAACCAAGGTGGGGGGAAATGAGAGGAATAATGATAGAAAGTGGTAAGTATGGAGGGAATGGACGATGACATTTCATAGACCCACCCAGTGGAAAATCGTCCTAAAGGGGAATCAACTTACTAGGGAATTATGTCACACTCCTAGGTATGAACAAGTTAAAGAGCATAATTTCCAAGAAAACATTATGAAATGAAGTAGAATTCGGTGCAACATATTCAAGTGATTCAAAAATTGGAGTGACACATACTATGATACCCAAACTCATTACCTCATGGAGAAAGACTTACTACTACTTCAGGACTAGGCTGGTGGGATGGATGATGTTACTGCTGATAGATGGATTGCACTGAAGAAAAGATGGGCCCTCCAGGGCCATGCTCAAGTTACCTAGCTCTCAGAACTCCATGTCTAGGATCTATGGGCCTCAAGACATAATATCCTTAGTTATCGCTAGGATAGGGGATAACATATGGCTCCAACTTGGTAACATGTGCTCATCATAGATCATATGAGAACCTCAACATATCTGCTATGACCTGTATCTACTCGATCTCAACAAATGTATTAGTAATCATTAGGGTGGTGATATCACCCCTTGCTCATATATGATATAGTGGAATAAAAGTAAGCATGCATATATATATATATATGATGAAATAATACAAAATGAAACTACACTAAACTAGCATGATATGTAGATGGTATATACAATGGATGCAAATGCCTAACTAACATACATGTACTTACATGTTGGCTGAATGCTAGGTGTATTCAAAGAACTAGTGAAACCATCCTAGCAATATCTCATAATACCTTCCTCTGTGCTTCATCATAAACCAAAACAATGACAAGTCAAGCACAAAAATAACATGAGTTAGAACATGTATCACATCATCGGAAATCATAAATTCTAGCTCATGCAGGTGGGAGGGAGGGACAAAATCATGCCAAGTCACCCTTCTAGAAAAGTGATCAATCCATCTCAGAAAATGATTGTGAGAGGCCAGGGACTCAAAAGGATGTCTCAAAGAGCCTGAGGGTTGAATTCCTTGGATGTCATCACTCCCTAGGGTATGAAAAGGGATTAATAAGAACTTAGAGGAAAACTGAAAAACTTCTCAGGGTAAAGCTGAAAGATTGAGATAATAAAATTCTTAAGGCATTCAAACTCCCCTCGAATTCTAACAAATTTTTTTTCCCTAAATAAAACTTGAAACTAGAGACATGTTCCTTAACTACATCCTTAGTGAAATATCAAGGTAAAGCAATCAGAGGGATCTGTACAACCTTGTCACAAGTATCCTTCTTCGGGAAAGCAATGTCCTCACCTTTATCAAAATTTGAGAACAACGACGGTTGATAATATTCTTGATAAAATAAATCCAAGTGATCATAGGAATACTCATCAAAATCCTCAAGGTATGACCAAAAATCATCAGGAGAACATTGCACTGGGTCATCCTTGGGTGCTTGGAAAACTTTTGTAATTATATCATCATCTTGTTGCCAAACTTTAAAATTATTAGGAACATCATATGATTGTTGTAAAGGAAACATTCAAAGATATCCTTCCATATAATAAATGGGATCCTCATTAGAACCAATCACATCCCACTTGCATCTTCCAACATGTATGAACTCATCAATATTATCAACCATGTCACGACCTTTATCATAACATGAATGATTTCATGCATTCAAGGGCTCCTCTAGTACTTCTTTACTTTCCAAATCATAAAATAAAGCATAATCAAAATATTGGAAATGGAAATAACTTAACGTGTTCACTTATTGTTGTGCAGGAGAGTCAATGGCTTGGATGAATTCATCAAATGGAAGAGGGTCCAGTACATCATCCCCAAGACTCATATCTTTAATCACCTCTTTGTCTTCATCAGAAAATGAAGGACCTAGCTCTTCCAAGGGTTCCTTTACGTATTCACCTTATAAATCATAGAATACAGTGTCATCAAAAAACTGGAAAGGAAAATGACTCAGCTCATTCTCTTCATCTTGTGCCGGAGATATAGGATCTTGGAGAGATTCATTGGATGGAGGAGCAGATACTAGTGTTTCATCCTCATAATTCACTTCTCTAGTTAAATCTTTACTGCATTCTATCGAATCATGGGAAAAATCTTGCTCATCTTCAAGGGTTTGAAAAATTTCTTCATAAATCTCTCCTTCTATATCAGAGGGTTCTTGGTATTGAGTATGGTACACATCCTTGAGATCTTCCACAATCTCAATGGTGAATCCTTTTTCCTCTAAGGCTATTGTGAGATTTTGAAGGGCATATTCATATTTCTAGCATTGTGGTTTGACAAACTCAATAAACCTATTGTTGAGGTCTACGAAATATGATATACCCCTCTCTTCGCAACAACCCTTAAACCAATCATGCAAAAAAGATGGCAAAGATGGTATGAACAATTTTACCAGAGCATCCTCCCCTTCCAATTCTATCTCACTTATATACTTCAAGAATTCTACAATGTGAGTAATTGGGAGGCCTCAAAATCTTGGAGAGTTGTTTAACCAATTTGCATCAACATAATGTGGGTATCCTTGAAAACTTTTGAAATCAATAGTCGGATACACTTGTTCCCAGGGTGCCATGATCCCATATTTTGGAAATATCACAAAGTTGAGAGTAAGGTGGCACCTTAGAAAAGGTTAGTGGAGTCTCCATATATCCTCTTAAGGATTATCAAAGGGAGTGAGGGAATCACCCTCAGTGGAGTCACTAGGTAAGCTTTGTGAAATGAAGGCTTTAGATAAATCCTTACCGAAAAAGTGTTGTTCAAGGAAAATTGACTCAATGTTCCCCGAAAATGGCGCCAAAATTTTATTGCAAAATTTGTACTTTCCCAAAGCACAAGGCAAGTGGATACAAGATTGGCGTAACAAGGAGTGACCTATCACTGTCACCTTAATAGGAAACCCCTTTCTATTTAGGAGTATGTTGTAGTACCCAAGGGGAGACGTCCTCAGTGAAATGAGGGTTTGAGAAGGATAAGGTAAAAGATATAAGAAAGTCCCACACCTCTCATAGGTCACTCAAGTCAGAGGTTTGTTATGTCTTATAGAGATGAAGCAGAAAGATAAATAAGGTGTACCTGCCCAGAACAAAACAACAAAAGAATGTAATTTCCAAGTACCATATGATATTAGTGCTTCATAAAACCATGAACCTTTGAGAAATAAGAAATCTGATGTAATACTACATCAAAATAATTATCTATAACAATAATGAATGTTTTGTAACAACCACAATATTTATACTTCAAAAATTCTTTGAAAAGACAAGAGAATAGAGGTCTAATTTGACAGAATGATAGCAACTTGTCAAAAACAAAGTTTGGCAATCTCTAATCAGCTTTTAATGTCACTTTTAAGATTAATTTGTTGTTGTAATATGGTTGTAGCAATATTTTTTGACAACAACGAGTTTTTTAGGGAGTTAGTGTAGTTTAAGGTTAGCAAGAATTAGTTAAAATCTTCAAGGAAAGTTGTTTGAGAGTTGTTTGAGCAAATCAATCACCAAGGTGAGTAAACTAGTGCATTTTAGGGTATATGGAGTCAACAATAGCAACAATAGATCTTAGAGAAAAATAAAAATGATAATGCTTTTCCAAAGGAGATGGAATGGATGGAGGAGGCGTTGGTAACCCAAGGCCTCAAACACCCAAATCCTTAAGAGAAAAACAACTAGAAAGTAAGAAGACTTAGGCTCTAGCGGTTTCCCTTTCCTTAGACAAAATTGGAAGTAATATATAAAATAGGCAATTAGAGTAGGGCTACTAGAGTGATAGTAAGTAGGGCTCTAGTATCTACTTCTAGGCAAGATGTACTTTGAGAAATTCAAACAAGTGGAAGATTATAGAGAAAAATATAATAACTTATGTTTCTCTCCTAGGGTTTTGAGCAAGCAATTTCATAATCTTTAGCATGAACCAAGTAAAATTTACCACAAGAATTCATTAACATAAACAAATTGCATATTTTCTACTTACTTCACCAAGAATAATCAAGCCAAACCCTAGTTGAATATCCTCCACAATGAAAAATAGCCAAAATACACCAAGATTTTCCTCTCCAAGAAGTTGCGCACCACTTAGTTTTAGCCAATAACCCTTAAAGAGGGCCGGATTTCAGACTACACACTTGTGTGATGAGATATGATGATAAAAATGAGTGTTTTCTCTCTTATTTATACAATATCAAGGACCTTTAATTACAGTTAGGTCATAAAAAGGCCGGCATGGCCAAATTACATTAAAATCCAATTTTTACATAAATGACAACAATTAAACCCTAATTTCATATTCAAGGGCGATGTCATGCCCTTCTAGGGTGACATTATGCCCCTAGGGTGGAATGTTAGGCCTCAAGTGTAGAACGTTTGGCCTCCAAAGGCCCTGAATGCTGCCACACATGCCAACTAGCACACAATTTTCCATCATAAGTACAAACCCTAACTCTGGATGATGTCAAGGTAAAAATGATGATGTCATGCACTCTCAAGGGTCAACGTCCAAGTGGAAAGGAAAAACACCCTAGGTCTAATTCTATTGGAGTATCCCTAGTGCAACGTCCTTCTTTCTTCCTAGTGCAAGCCTCTGGTTTCTCTTTCCCCCTAGTGGGGTCGCAACATCCATCTGTTGGGATTTCAACCCCATGGAGGTCCAACCTAATCATTCCCCCATATGCACCTGTCCACCGGCAAAGTACTGCAACAACAACAAGTACACCCTCCAAGGGCTCATAAGTCATAGGGATCATAGCAATTTCAATCACATCCAATAATCAAATTACCCAAACATGTGCAACAAACCGCCCTTTACCCAATCAAATGATCAAAGACATTATGTAGTTTATCAAGTCAGGTTTGGAGAAGGTCTCAGGATGTCCCATTGGGATAATCCTCCTTAAGTTTGGGGTGTTTTCCAAGTGAGAACTGTTGACACTCAAAAGCACAACATAGGGTACCTGCTTGCCAATGGTTGCAAATGAATTATGACTTATTATTTAATTATATTTAATAAAATACTAATAGGTGGGACTCCTGGTGAAACTTGTGTAACTATGATGAAGAAACAACAGCTATGTTTTACATGCTTATGAGATTGCTAAGATGATCCCTACAGTTTAATTGTGTTTAAAATATTCATCGAAATGATTAATCAAATATGGTGATAAAGGCGATTTGATTTAAAAGGGAATGGTATTGTTTTTATATGACATTCAAAAGTATTATTATGTTACATTTATTTTGAGACAGGACCTAAACTCCATTCTTAATTTATATGTGTGATGTGGTGACTTCATACCACATGGGTACATGCATTGTTTGAATTGGAAGCCATGTTGGAATATGTTATCCACGGGGAAATATTTGAGTTATGTCAAATTGGAGTTTATAAAGAATTGTTGTGCACCTTGGTTTAATGAAAAGATTGGTTGTATCCCTAGAAAAATTTTATATGTGAATTGGGGCTAGCCACAATAGTTGGCGTATTGTTAAATTGGAACGTATGGAGACTTTGGTATAGTTGGATGCATTAATTGAATTGAATGTTAAAGGGTGATGAACTCTATAATGGTTTTGGCTCGTAATAGCCATGAATGAAAGTGGGAAGGGAGAAGCAACATGCAATAAATGCACGTCACTCAAACTCACCTCAAGCCCACCACCCTAGTCATTCTTGCATTTTTCTATGTTGGTTTTTGTTGCTCCAATTTGCTCGGTCATGGAGGAGGTATACAAGCTCGTATTTTCTGCTCAAGCAATATTTTGCACAGGTATGGGGTTTTCTTTCTCTACCATCCATGAACAATTGCTCTGCTCTTTAAGTCAATAGTTGGCTCTTATTTTCTCACAGTCTGTGTATTTCCAAAGTTGTTAAAATGAATTTGACTGTGTGTTGGTTGATTTTCAAGTTTTTATTTTCCTGTGGTGGTTGTTGTGAGACCATTGGCATTAAAAGAGTCATGGGTGCCTTTTACTGGTGTAGTTAATCTCAGTTTTGTTATGAAAGGAATGTGGTTGGGGACTCCCATGCCTATTTTGCCTTTGGTCCCTTGTTTTGGGGTTTTCTTCCCTATTCAAAAATGGGTTCTCTCTACCTCTTGCCTGTGATTTTTTGTGGACACTCTACCTGTATGTGAATATTGTGGTCTTCATGGCCAATACGCCCATGCATAGTCCTAAATCCGTGAGTATTAATGAGGAGTATTGCATAGAGAGTAATATTGTTTCGTTCTCTTTTTGGCCCAAACCCTCAGATTGTCAGACCACCTTCTTCTGCCACCTATTGTCCACTATTGCATTGAACCCTATGCATTATCGTGGGAGTGTTGCTTACTTAGAATTCGATGGAAAACATTTTTTCGTGCTCTTTTGTTTGGGCATGGGTTTTGATTGGTCATTTTCTATGTAAGCATGAGGGAATATTGGACTCACTTATTCACTTGATGTTACAATCTGTCCATATGAAGTTATGAAATTGATAACAATGTGCAAATTATTGTTATAATGTGATCTTGCCATGTTTAATTGTAATTGCAAAAGGCACATGTTTACAAGTTATGTGATGCTTGAATGAGGTCTGCGAACTAGAAAGAAATAGGAAGAGGAAGTTTGATGAAATATGGTTCGATTAAAATAATGGTTATATACAAGGATTGTTTTTGGGCACTTCACAGGACCCTGTGGGTGTTGAGGACTTTACTGATTTTGTTATTATGGTTGTAGCATGTCCACTTCAAAGCTATTGTTGTATTTCCTATGGTGATTATGATGTTGTTCATTTTTCAATTCTATTATGTACAGGCAGTATTGTTATTATGGTTATTTTTATTTTTGGGAAATTGGTTATTGTGTAATACATTTATGAGGCAAGTGAGAATTTTTGTGAAGTGAGCGTCAATTTTGGGTTGTTTTTTTTGGAACAGAGTATTGTTTAAATTTTAAAAATTTTGAACAGTAAGAAAGTTTGATTACGGATTGATATCATAGATGGCATGGTTGATGTATAATTTGAATAGTATCCATAAGATACCCCCCCATTCTACCATTTTTTTCTAATTACACCCCCTTCATGATCCCAATTTCACTTATTCATTCCCTATTATGTGATATTTGTTTTGAAGAGGGGTCTGTGTGGCAATAAAAGAAAGTTGATAGTGGCAAGGGTTGAGGACTTATGTTCTCGATATCTTTAATACACTGTTGATTATTTTCTTAATTGTTTGAACAATATTCATATATTAATTCCCCTCCATAATATCATTTTTCACTAAATTAAATCCCTTCATATTTCCCATGAACCCTATCAATTCCCCATTCACGTGACAATTAATGAATTACATGTTATGAATCGATTTCATATGTCTCGTAGAGTTTCATGTATGGTTTAATAAGAACTTCATGACTGTTGAATTGTTGCTACAAGATGAGTTTTTTCAGTAGAGGTAGAAATGGTCGAAATAATAGAGGAAAGGGAAATTGGAATCAAGGTCATAGAAGGCCTAGATTTTCTATTCATTTTGACGCTAACCCGCAACAGTTAAACCAATTGTTTCAAGATGGGTTCTTTAATTGGGTTGGCCATGGGATATTATACCCTCGACCAGAGAGACCCCCTTTCCAGCCCCTTAGAATTTTCACGGCATTCCCACTCCTCCACATGTGTCTCTACAGTCCGAAGTCCCCGGAAATGACGGTTTTCAAGAAATTGTTTACTAGCCTGTCTCTCACCACCATGGATGGCCCAATGTGTCATTTCCTTTACCACCACCAATTAACCCCAATGTTCACATTTCTCTTGTTGTTTCACCAATACAATCCTCGCACGCTAGTAAGAGATTAAAAACCAACATTTTGCAACCTCTGCAAGATAAAGGAAAAGTAGCGACCTCCCCTTCTAGTCCATCCACTGACTCCTATAAATCAATGTCTTCTCATCTTCACCTCAAGGATGATTTCTCCCATGTGATCATTGAAATACAACCTCAAAGGTCTAACCAATCAAAGGCCACTCAAGAGAAGTCATTTGGGGACAACAGTGAGAAGAGGAAATATGCCTCGTAAAGAAGCAAATATGGGTTCTAAATGATTTTTTTTATGATTTTCAGTGATGAGGACAACATTTAATGGTTTTCAATATGTTTTGGATAGAAAGCCTTATTTTTGGATATTTTTTGGATAATGTGAATATATTCTTTTTGTGATATGATATAGATTATGGCTGATATTTAATATTCAGTTTAAGTGATTTCCACGGGAGTTACAAGGGTGTTATATGGTATAAAAGTTTTTTTTTTTTATACTTTACATTTGATGGTAAGTAACAAGAAGAAATAATGGGAGTCACAATGGGTCCCACCTATTTATTCATTATTAATTAAGACCCTTATTTATATATTATTATTATTTATTTCTCCTAAACTAATTTGTTAAGTCAATTTGACTTAACTAAAGAAAGTGGTTGAACTACTTCAACTGATTGGGAAAGAATAAAAGCTCAATTGGATTAAGAGACAAAGGAGAATAGAAGGAGAGAGAGAGAAGACAAAGGTTTTCTCTTTAGTTAAATGAGATAGTTTCAATTTTCATTCATTTATGAGTTTACTTGAAAGCCTAATCCTCTTGTTGGCAGCAGGGTCTCATTGTAGACAGCGAGGTTCGGGACTAAATTATACTTTTTGGCCACTTGTTTTAGAGGTGTTGATTCATCCTTGATAGTCTGTGTATTGTTGTATGTTTGTGAATTAATTTTCATGGTTGATAAAGAATCTTGCAAAGTCAAAATGGCAGCAGTTTGTGGCAAGTTGATCTGAATCATTGATTTCAGTTTTATTTTACTGTCGAAGTCTTTTTGTATGGTGCCCATAGGAGATATCTAAATTTGACTTTGGTCCATACCCTCACAAGGGTTTGTAAAGAGAAAGACACTTTTGGTATCTCAAAATGAAATGAAATCAGATTGTTGTTCTGTCTCACACATGTGTTTTCATGACTTGGTTAATTTTTTGCTTTTGGTCTCCATGTTTAATTTATTGTAAAATCTGTATACTTTTCAGTAGCTTTGTATAAATTATATTTTACATTGCAACATATACAAATTATAAAATCAACATTAATCCCTGTAATTAATACTCGCGGATTGAGTTAATGTTTTTGAGGCTATAAATCCCGAGTGGCATTCCCAACTATCTTGTCCTAGCCAGGAAAGATCTAAAAATGATTGAGTAAGGTGTTCCATACCTTTTCCTCAACATTTATTTGGCGACCATATTGGGGATATCTTCCATATCTCTATGGTTAATTATATTCACGATTATCTTTGAATCTTTCTAGTTTTTTTTTCATATGCTCTTTTATTGATTTTTCTCATGAAAATACCTTCTACAAGGTAGCCTAATATTGAACATGGTCTTAAGGACCAAACTAGCATTGCCTTAACTTTATTCAATACCATTCTAGAAAATTCTAGTACCCGGGACGAACTTTAATGCTCTTGGGAAGTAGTGGAACAAGATATAAGTATCTATGAACGTTGGGAAGCCAGGCAAAGGCAGCCTAGAAATCATCAGTAACCTCCCTTCTTCTAAGTCTTGGGTTTTCATTTTCATGTCCTCAAATCCTCAAATTTATAGAAGAAGAAGAGGATTGTCCCCTGAATCTATTCCTATCATTGAAATAGGAAGGAGGAAAGCCATTTTTTTGACCCAAGAAAACACTCTAAGGATGACTTTGTCTGACTCTTCCAACTCACCCTTTTCTCCCTTACCTATCACTCCCAAAATGGCATCCACATGTGGTGTTGGAGGTGCTTCATCATCCCAACCTTTGGCCTCATCGGTAATTTGTAGTTTATATATCCATCAAGTTCCTATCCAACCTACTACCAATCCTACTAAAGATATAAATAAATACGGCCTTTTCAGTTTGAGGAGGATGCTACGACCACCCCATGGCATGTATCTTCTCCCTTGAATCTACCACCTGCTACTCGTCTATTACCCAAGTTCAAGGAGAATCTTCCTAGGTTCTCAGGAAATAACATTGTCTCTACAAATGAACATCTAGTGGCATTTTCTAATGCCTGTCATAATATCAAAGCTAACGATAACGATACATGCATGCGATTATTTGTCAACTCCCTTGAAGGGAAAGTAGCAGTTGGTTTTTTTGATCTCCCTCCAAATATCCTTTCCACTTGGGAAGAGTTGTTTTATTGGTTCAAGTAAACTTATGGACAATCTAAGAGCTCGACCGAATAGTTAAGGGAATATGACAATATTTCTTACAAATATGGTGAGATTGTCAAGTCCTTTAACCTCCGCTTCACCAAACTGTACAATCAAATCCCTGAACTAATCCACCCCAAAAAACAAGTTGTCTTCATGAATTACTATAATGTGCTTCCCTCTCCTTATCATCATAGGCTCAAAGAAAAGTCTATTTCAAATCTTAGCTTCACGCTCCACACTTGCGTGGAGTACGGAGAGAAACTTGAAAGAACATGTCTCCCTAAAGGAGACTTAGTCAAACAAACACATATGTTTTTCCTCCTACAACTTGTACAAGATATGAACAACCAAATGATAGCCTATGAATGAAAGGGGAATGTTCCCTCACTTACTCTTGGGGAATCATCTTCATCCTCAACGCCTTTTAGGAATACCAATGAAAACAACTTTCATCCCAAAGCCATTATGTCTCGCAGTTGGTGTAACCTCTACGAAGAAAATCATGAAGAAACTTCTTATGAGTTAATAAGAGTTCTAGAGATAAAATCTTTGGAAAGAATCCCAAAACCACCATTTATGTTCTAGACTGGGAAGAGCCAGAAGATGTCATGATTATAAATACTAGGAACAAAAATTATGTTCCTAAAGGAAAATGCGACCCTCGTGCTTCTTCCACTCCAACCTCATCTTCACAAGGTACTAATTTACAAACTGTCAAAGTTCCTGAGAGTCAAGGAGTTCCTTCCCTTCCTTTCAATTATAACATTCTTAACCTATTGGTTAACATCAAGGTTGATGCTACTCTTTTGGACATGGTTGTCTTCCCTGAACAACAAAATCATCTCAAGAATTTTATGGAAGTAAAATCTTCCACCATAGCCAATCTTTCTGAAGAGGCAAAATAAGAGGATTGCACTGTAAATAAAATAGGTGTAAATAATTTTTATACACCCTGTAAAAAATCCTCCATTTTTCATTTCTGTAAAAATTATGGACAAGATATCCCAGTGTTGCCTAATTGATGGTGTTTTGGGTCCAAGCGTAATGTCAAAAATCATTATGGAAGAGCTAGGATTATCATATACCAATGAAAATTCTAGAAGCATGCTCTCCTATAACAGTCTGCAACATTCAATAATAGGTGAAATCAAAGACGTGACGTTAGTTCTATGTGCACATCCCGAGATAAGGAAAACCCTTAGCATCCAAGTAATTGACATGTCAATAAGAAACTATTATATTATCCTAGGAAGAGACTAGCAAGCCCTACCAGGTGGATATCTTTCGCTTGATGAGACACACTTATCTGTTCCCTGGAATGGAAAGAATATCATAGTCCTAAGAGAAGGAAGAATTTCACCATACATAGAGAGTATTCCTCAAACGAATGTAAATTATATTGAGGAAGACTTAGGGGTATAATCTATCTTTGCTAATGAGGATGACACAAATTTAGAACAAATTGATTTAGAAGACAGCGTGTGGCACATGCATTTCGATGGTTCATGCTCAAACGAAGGTAATGGAGTTGGAATTATCTTGTACTCACCTATAGGTAAAATCCACAACATTTCTTATAGGTTAGAGTTTGCTTGCATGAACAATGTCACTGAATTTGAAGCCTTACTGCTAGGCATAAAAAATGCTTATAACCTTGGTTGCAGCCACCTTACATTTTTTGGTGATTTTGAACTTGTTGTAAACCTTGTGCATAAAATCTACTGTCCTAGAAATAAGTTGATGAAACACTATACCCAAGTTTTTTGGGCGCTTATCTTGAATCTGCTATCATTTAACATCACTCATGTTAAAAGGGATCTTAATTCAATGGCTGATAGGTTAGTTGTATTTGTGGCATTCCCTACTCGACAACTTCTAACTCAAAGGCATGATTGTACTTTTCAATCTTTATATCGTCCTCACATTCCAGATAATGTAGAATCATGGCAGCTTTTCCCTAATAATGAAGGAATTTGTTCTTTCATACAAAATGAACCGTTTAATCCTAAGGAAATCATATCTATGGAAGATGAACATTTTTCAAAGGGCTTGAATCTTCTTGACAGTTCATTTTCATCGAGTGATGTGAGCAACAAAGAAACACATAAGGAAGAGGATTCAAAAAGGAAAGTGGATGATACCATTTCCTTGAACCTTGGGACCTGGGAATATCCAAAGACGGTTAAACTAGGTGCTTGTTGACGATTGAAAACATCAGCGTAATGTCTCCCGCAAAGTGTTGCTAAGCCTATTATTATATAAGACTAAATAATGCTAGTAGGTGGGATCCCTTTGAACTTTTGAAGATCGGGTCTATTCATTTTCAATGTTATGATGATGAGCTACAAAGTTACATGGTTGATGAGGATATGGTTGTCGTTGATATCAGTTAAGTTTTGAGATATTTTTCCTTCATGATACTACAACCTGCTATTCATTCATGGTATTTGTTCTTCTCACCTGTACAACAAAATGTTAGTGAAAATTATAGAAAGGTAGTATTTTGGGGAAAGGTAAATACTATATCTAATGCAAAAAAAAAGGGATACCTATCTCTACATACTTGTTCACAGTGGTTAAGTCCTAGCCAACAAAGAAATGGCTATGAAATATTGTTTAATTACATTTTTTATATATGCATATGGTGGAAATTTTGTGGTGCACTTTGGCAAGGTGACAATGCAATGGCTATACATTGATTAATGGGATCGGTGGTTGACTTACATATGTTATAACGTTGGTGGCTCATGGAAGTGATGGCTTGCGTTTTTATGGTGATTATGCTATGTTTCAGTTAAATGTTTGATGATGATGCTATACATGATCGTTGGATTGTGTAGTGGATGAGAGATTTATTTGAGTTATATCGGGAATATAACATGGGTGGCGCATTTGGCAAAGTGAGTGCAAATGGTTGGATTATTATGTGGACTTGGATTATACTATGGTTTGAATGTGTTGATACTACCGATGCAATGGTTGATTAATGGTGTTAATGAAAGGCTCGTTGGCATGTACTCTGGAGTAAATGAGATATGGGTGGAGGTGACGTGCATTTACTGCATGTCACCTTTACCCTTCCCGTTGGCCGCAACCCTAGTCAGACTGTTGTTTTGATCTTGCTATTGTGTTCACGCTCTGGATTTATAGCAGCGTGAAACCACTCGACCACCTCTTGTCTTAAGGATTTCGATTAGCAGTTATGTCTCTTTTGGCCATTCTTTACTTCACTCTAGTTATGAAATGATTTTGGCTCAGTTGTGTGGGTTTGTGTTTGTCCTAAGTGTTGCAACTATGTGGAATTTTGGATTCGAATGAAAATAGATGGTTCGACTCCTATCAGTTTAAGTTCATTGGTTTGTTAGTATTCTCGAGTGATAGTTATTTATTACCACTACATGTTGGTTGAAAGGTTTTGTTTAAAATCATGGTTGGATGATTGTCTTCTCAGTTATTGGGTTTGATTAAGAGCCTTGTTTCCTTATTTAGCCTTGTCAAGGGACTGTCTCCCATCCACAAGCATCACATCCCCTCACATGTACAACTTCAGCCTCTAAGTCTCACTTAAATTAGCTTCGTTCCTCCTATGAAGGCTACTATGAAAACCCTAAACCATCCCGGCCGAGGTTGCATAGGGAAACTGTCGAGACTATCAAGTGATTTCCAGTCATTGTGGTCTATTACCTTGAATACAGGTTCACCCGTGGGTCATATAGCCATCATGTTGGTTTAGTTTCTCGTCACTATCTCTGTGATAATGGCATGAGCCCCGCATTACCAATTACATTGCTAAGGGTCACGGTCGCCAGCTTGTTGTCAAACATTCAGTTTTATGTTATGGAAGGGTCTCTCTCATTTTTTGTGTTGGTTTGGAGGTACATACCATTATCACGCTTGTTTGATTCATTTCTTCCCTCACCATAGTGTCGAATTGTTGGTTATTATACAACTGTTAGAGTGGTGCTTATGATGTTCAGATAATAGTTGGCATTACTCACAGGGGTTTGGTGTTGTCACACATGTCACGTCCTGTAGGTGATGTATTGAGAATTAGAAGTCTGGATTGGATATGTTTACTGCATTTTTTTACACTTGAATGTGTGCGGTCTGGTCACTCACATGCGACTAAATAAATGGCCCAGAATGAAGTTTGGAGTTATGTCATGGTATTATATATTGTTTTGTTGTTATGGGAATTATGACACTATGGAATTCTCTCAGTCATGCACCATGTATACTATGGATGGCTTGTTTCGTATGCCAAGGGAGACCCCCGAATCCTAAGTGTGTTTGTTTTTTGCGATGGATCACTATTGATGATAGTTGTGTGGGACGTTTGGCCTAGTTTTGAATAGCACTAAGATAATTGTTTTTTACAGTGGTATGGTTACATGGTTTTGGAAATTCGTTTATGCATATCCTGTGTCTAAACAACGACTGTTGGTTGTATAAAAAATTTCCTTTCAGGCGTGGCATGTGAGGTGTTGATTATTTTGATCTTTCTATTGGATACATATGTATGGGAGCTTATCATTATAGATCTTGATTGGCTTTGTAGAGACTCCGTTATTATTTTTTGAAAACACTACTTTCAAATACAAACGTAGATTGGGGAATGTATGGAATGGTGGATGTTAATGATTATAGATTGAGTGTTGTTGTTGACTGTTATGACATTGCTGAATGTAAGAATAAAAGGAACAAAACCTCTTACAAATTATGTGAAGTACTTATGTTTTGTGATAACACTGTGTTGGATACTAATGGACAGTAAAATTAAATAAATGCACAAGAATTATTACTTAGTCATCTGATTGTCGGTTGATGCATATTTTCCTTACTTGAAATATGTTATGGATCGCTTGATCAATATCATGAACAATAAACTTCTTTTTTCCCCCTCATTATCTCATTTTTCGCTAATTATACACCCTTCACATATCCCATATTCATTTTTCACGCCCTGTTCTGATATTGACCACAGCTAAGAAAATTTTGTGTTATATTGGATAGAAATGGTAGATTTTGTGTGGATTGCAGTGAGGTTTATTGGTTTCTTACAGTTGATTGTTGTTATCATTGAGCAGTGACCATATCACTTTCCTTTCATTATATCATTTTTTTCACAAATTACAAACCCCTCATGTATCCCTAAACATTTTTTCCACCCCCCTGCTCATTGATTAACATTAGAACAATTTGTATGGATTGGATTGCATGAGCCTGATACATTCTGAGCCAAATCTATTTCATATTTTTAAGGAGTTTTCAAGCATGGTTATTTAAAAGAATATTTTCTAATTGTTAACATATGCAGGATGAGTTTTTTCAGCCAGGGAAGCCATGGCCGAGTAAATATAGGTAGAGGTAATTGGAACCAAGGCCCAAGGAGGCCTAGGTTCTCAATATATTTTGATGTTGATTCTGAAGAGCTTGGCCAATTGTTCCATACTGGGTTCTTTAATTGGATTGGACAGGTAATATTCCAACTGAGGCCTGAAATACCTCCCTTCCAAGCCCCTCAAGCCCCATGTATACATGTCCCTCCTCATGTCTCTTTACAGACTGAAGTCCCAGAAAATGATGGTTGGCGGGAGATTGTTCACCTGACAGTCTCCCAACACCATGGCTGGCCAAACTTAACTTTTCCTGCTCCCCCACCTTTGAACCCCATTGCCCAAGCTTCCCCTAACCACTCGCCAGTGCAATCCTCCCATGCTAGCAAGAGATTGAAGACTAAAGCCCACCATGCATCTGGTAAAGAAAAAGTTGTTGTTGCCCCTTCCTCACCCTCCGATGACTCTGGCAAATCCATGTCTTCATGGATGCATCTGAGGGATGATTGTTCCCATGTGATTAGTGAGATAAATCCTAAAGGCTATGCCCAGCTTAAGGCATTTTCAAGGAAATCAGGAGGTGACAGCAGTAACCAAGGAAAGGTTGCTTCACAGATTGGAAAATATGGGTTTTAATTTTTATGTCAATTATGGTTTTATGACAGTGGTCTCCATGGATTTTGGATAGCGTGTTTCATTTTAGACAGTAGGTCTTATTTTGGATATATGAGTATTAATTTGAATTATTTTCAAATTTTATGAGCTAAAATTGTCAAAGAAGAATATGTTTTGAAGGGAGACACAAGGGGTGTGTTTGATTAAAAAATGGATTATGTTATGATGTCATGATAATGGATTATGTTATGATGTGATGATTGTTATTCACTAAAGGAGTCACAAGGGGGTCCCACCTATTAGTTATTATTTAATTATGACGATATTATGATTATTACTTTTCCCCCCTTCCTTAACTAAAGTTAGTTAAGGCTTTATGTTAGCTTAACTAATAAGTTAGTTCAATTACTCTAACTAATTCTAAATTGTTAAAGGCTGAACTAAGGAGGGGAACAAGGGGAGGATAGAAGCACAAAGCATGCTAAGGTTTTCTCTTTGAGTTATGTTGAGATAGTCCATTTTTCATTCATTCATATATTCATCATAGCCTAATTCTCTTTTGTGATAGCAGGGTCTTATTGTAGACAACAACATTTAGGGTTGAATCAAATCATTCAAACACTTGTTCTTCAGAGGTGTTGATCTATCTTTGATATTATGTGTAGACTTCTCTATTTGTGAATTAAATTTCATGACTGATAAAGGCTATTGTGCAGAGTTGAGTGGGAAGCAATCTGTGGCAAGCTAATCCAGCTTTTAGAGTTCAGTTTTGGTTTTTTGTCAGAGGTCCTTTTGTATGTTCCATCGGGGATTTCTAAGTTTGACTTTGGTCCAAGATTTTTGTGTGAAGTTTTGTAAAGACAATGACTCTTTGGTGAATTGAAATGAAATAAGGGATTGCTTTATGTCTCATCTACATTGATTATGACCTTGGTGTCTTTACTTCTGTTCTTACATTTATTTCAGCCACTGATATTTTCAGAAAAATACATAAAAAGTGAATTTCCAGCAAGCTTTTTGTTGATAAAATACTAACCTAACCACTTGTAATTAATACTGGTGGGTTAGGATATATATTTTTGTTGGCTATAAACATAGGGTGATATTCTCGTCTACTTTACTTTAGCCAAGTAAAGTCTGAAAATTCTTGAGTAAGATCAATTCATATCTTGTCCTCAACATTTATTTGGCGACCATACTGAGGAAATCTTCGATATCTCTTTGGTTAAATTCTATACTCGATTTTTCATCGATACATATTCTTTTATGTTTTGATTCCTTGATTTTTTTTCTATTCATGACTGTCCCTGTTGCAAGACAACCCAATCTTGAGCTTGGTCTCCAAGACCAGACCAGCATTGCTTTGAACCTGTTTCATACTATTTTAGACACTGCTAGGACCCGTGATGAGAATAATCATTCTTGGGAAGCAATTGAAAGAGATATTAGTGTCCAAGAACAATTGGAAGCTAGACGTAGGTAGCCTAGAAATCAGCAATAATCTCTCATTTCTTCAATTTTGGCCTTTCTTTCATGACCTTAGATTCTTGTGCTTCTAGAAGAAGAAGAGGCTTGTCACCTGAAATCAATCCTATTGCTGAAATAGGAAGGAGAAATGTTGTGTTATCTGCCCAACAAAATGCTCTAAGGAGAACTTTATCTGATTCATCCAGCTCATCTTTCTTTCCCTCCCCTATCATCCACAGAATGGCATCTAGTGGTGGCTTTGGTGGCACTAGAAGTGCTCTATCTTCCCAATCTTCATCATCATCGGTGATTGGTAGCTTGTACAACCACCATATCCCATTCCAACCTACTACAAACCCCACCAAAGTCATTAAAAAGTATGGCCTTTTTTAGTTCGAAGAAGATGCCATGACCACACCATGGCATGTGTCTTCTCCTCTTAAACTATCACCTGCTACTCACCTGCTTTCGAAGTTTAAAGAGAATTTTCCTAAGTTTTTAGAAAATAACATTCTCAGTACTAATGAACACCTAGTGTCATTTTCGAATGCTTTTCATAATATAGGGGCTAATGACAATGACACTTACATGTGCCTATTTGTCAATTCCTTGGAAGGAAAGGTTGCATCTGATTTCTTTGACCTTCCTCCTAAGATCTTGTCTACTTGGGAGGAACTGATTTATTGGTTCTGATCCACTTACGAGAAATCCAAAATCCCTACTGAGAAGTTAAGGGAGTACAACAACATCATTTATAAAGATGGCAAGACCATCAGGTCCTTCAACTTGCATTTTACCAAGTTGTATAACCAAATCCCCAAACTTATCCACCCCGAGAACCAAGCCGCATTCATGCATTACTACAGTGCATTGTTGTCTCCTTACTGTCAGAGACTTGAAGAAAAGGCCATTGATAACCTCGGTTCCGCTCTGCACGCTTGCTCAGAGTATGAGGAACAACTTGAAGGAACTGGTCTACCCCGGGGAGAATCAGTTAGATAGACAAATATGTTTGTTGTCTTATAGTCGGTACAAGACATGAATAATCGTATGATAGATTTTGAGCAGAAAGGTACTGTCAACCCCCTCACCCCTAGAGCTTCATCCTCTTCTGCCCCTCCTTTTAGAGGTCCGGTTAAAAATAATTTCTAGCTGAAGGCTATCCTGCCTCAGAGTTCGTGTAACTTCTGTAAGGAACACCACGAAGAAACCACATGTGAGGTAAGGAAGAGTGCCAGAGACAAGATTTTTGGTAAATGACCAGAAGCCACTATCGTTGTCCTAGATTTTTTCAAGCTAGAAGATCTCATGGTCATCACTACTAGGAACAAAGCCTATGCCCCAAAAGGAAAATTTGACCCTCCTCGCAGTTCTTCTAACCCAAGTTCATATTCAACTACTGCTACACCCTAGGTTCCCAAAGTTCCTGTGAGTCAAGGAATCACTCCTCCTCCCCCCTCTTCCAAATACAATATCTTGAATCAATTAGCCAACATCAAGGTAGATGCAACCCTCCTAGACATGGTTGTCATCCCTGAACAATAGATGCATCTGAAACAATTCATGGAAGGAAAATCTTCCGTTGTATCCAATCTTTCCAAAGAGGTAAGCGAAGAGGATTCTTCTATAAATAAAGTAGTTGTACATAACTTTAGATACCCTATAAAAAAATCCCCCCTTTTATATTTTTGTAAATATCATGGATAAAATCGCCCATTGTTTCCTCATTGATGGTGGTTCAGGCCCAAGTGTCATGTCGAAGATTATTATGGAAGATCTAGGCTTATCTTGTACAAATGAAAAATGCCAGAAGCATGCTTTCCTATAATAGCCTGCAACAAATGACCATAGGTGAGATTAAAGATGCAACCTTGGTTTTATGCGCTCATCTTGAGATAAGGACAACCCTCGACATTCAGGTGATTGATATGCCTGTAATAAATTACTCAATTATCTTGGGGAGAGATTGGCAAGCCCTAACAGGTGGATACCTCTCACTCGATGGGACACATCTATCTGTTCCTCGAAATGGAAAGAATATCATAGTCCTTAGAGAAGAAAGAATCTCACCCTACATAGAGAATGTTCCGCAGTTTGGTGTAAACTATATCGAAGAAGACCTGGGAGTGTATTCCATATTCGCTGAAGAGGATGATATTCCTCTGGAAAGAATTGATTTAGAGGATGAATTGTGGTGTATGCACTTCAATGGTTCACACTCAGATGAGGGTAACGGGGATGGTATTATCTTGGTTTCCCCTGCAGGAAATATTCATAATCTGTCATACAGGTTGGATTTTTTTTCTCAAACGATGCCGCTGAATTTGAATATTTGTTGTTAGGCATCGAGAACGCCCTTAATCTTGGTTTTGGTCACCTTTCAGTGTTTGGGAATTTCGATCTTGTTGTGAACCTAACACGTAAGACATGCTCTCCTAACAGCAAGCTGATGGAACAATATTCCCAAACTGTTTGGGAACTTGTATCGAATATCCTATCTTTTAACATCACTCATGTTAGGAAGGAGTTGAATTCAATAGTTGATCAATTAGTTATCTTCACAGCCTCTCCTACTCAACAACTCTCACCTCATTGGCCTGATTGTGCTCTCCAATATCTACATTGTTCATACATTTCTGAGAATGAAAATTTCTGGAAGGCCATCCCTAATGATGAAAGCATTTGTGTTTTCAATCAAAATGAACCTCTCAATCCTGAGAAGATTATATCTATAGAAAATAATGAAATTCCTGAGGGTATGACTCCTCTCAAGGTTTCGTTTTCCTTGAGTGTTGGAGGAAATAAATAAAAGGAAGAGGAGTCACAACTGAAGGTGATTGAAACCATGAACATTAGGACACTTGGATCATCCTCGAATGTTAAAATAAATATCCAAGGTTTGGATAAAGAAAAAATGAAATTTGTTGAATTACTTCACGAATTTCAAAGGGTTTTTGCTTGGTTTAATGTGGATCTTCATGGTTTTGATCCAGGTCTTGTTCAACGTACTATGAAAACAACTAGGCAAAAATAGAAACTTGTTAACTCTGCACTCAAAACAACCTTTCGAATAGAGTTGGGAGATTTCTTAAGAACTGAAATGATATCTTTTGTCCACCCTAAAGGGGTTTCAAATTGGGAACCTGATTCAAAGACCCCTGATAATTTCAGAACATGTATGAGTCTTCGAACTTTCAGGCAAGCAATTATAGGAAATCCTTTCCCTCCTCTCAATATGAGAATGTTTCTACAACAGGTTGTAGAGTTACACTTGGAGCCCTTACTTTACAGTTTTTTTGGTTACAATAAAATCAAGGTAGAAGGGGCAAATTATCGCAACACCATTTCCACCACTAATCGTGATACTATGTCTTACAATTGCCTACCCTCTAGCTTATTTGATACAAGTATCGCCTTGAGAAGGCCTATACACACCACTTTCGATGAGTGGGTCAGTCTCCATGCTTATCTTGATGATTTAATCATATCCGTCAAAGGGATGATAGCTACATCAAGATTTCAAGTGTTGGGCCATTTTCAGATTACTTTTGTCTTGGACACTAACTCAAATTTTTTAAAGGAATTGCAGAGACAATGGTTTTCCCACACCATTAGCAGTCCTCGCTTGAAATATTGCAAGGGACCAGCATGAAAAGTTTTCTTTGCTGATTGAATCTTCTGTATACTAGTAGTTTAGCTTTGTTTTCAATTTTATGCTTCTTTTCTGTTTTACAACACTTTGGTTTATGCTTCTGAGTTGTTTTTTTTTCTTGTTGCGTTTTATTTTTGTCTTTTACTATTGTTGTTTTAATTTCTGCATTATTACTTCTATTGCAATTTTTTTCTTTCTCATCTTTTAGTATTCGGACAGGTTATATTGTTGGATCAATTCTGCCATAGTGACACTCCTGCAAAGAATTTTTAGTCAATAACAATCAATCTTGCACAGCTGCTATGATCTCTCCGCTGAAGAGACCTTGAATTGGTTACATATTTATGTTGTTATCTTATGAGAAATTGGTTGTTTCCCGCTTCTACTTGCCATTTCTTCATCCATCAAGGTCTTGAGAGAAAAACTATAATCTTCCTCCTTCAAGTTAAGAGCTTATGATTATGCATACAGTGGTAAAACCCCTCATACTTAACACTTTTCATGAGTTATTCCCGAATTCTTGGTCATCTTTCCATTAAATCCGATCACTTCCCCTTGTTGCATAATCATTCAAGTCACGTCTTTTTGAGATTAATATTCCTGGTCTGCGAAACCATGAGTTCTGAGTTCTAATCTGTTAAAAACAAATTTCCCTGTGGAGTCACCAATTTGTTGGCGATTGAAAATGTCAACGTAATTTCGCCTGCAAAATGTTGCTAAGCCTATTATTATATAAGAATAAATAATGCTAGTAGGTGGGACCCCCTTGAAATTTTGAAGATCGAGTCAATTCATTTTCAATGTTATGATGATGAGCTACAAAGTTACATGGTTGATGAGGATATGGTTGTCGTTGATATTGGTTAAGTTTTGAGATATTGTTTCTTCATGATACTACAACCTGCTATCCATTCACGATATTTGTTCTTCTCACTTGTACAACAAAATGTTAGTGAAAATTACAGAAAGGCATTTTGGGGAAAGGTAAATACTATATCTAATGCAAAAAAAAGGGAGTCCTAGCCAACAAAGAAATGGCTATGAAATATTATTTAATTACATTTTTTACATATGCATATGGTGGAAATTTTGTGGCGCACTTTGGCAAGGTGACAATGCAATGGCTATACATTGATTAATGGGATCGGTGGTTGACTTACATATGTTATAACGTTGGTGGCTCATGGAAGTGATGGCTTGCGTTTTTATGGTGATTATGCTATGTTGCAGTTAAATGTTTGATGATGATGCTATACATGATCGTTGGATTGTGTAGTGGAAAAGCAATTTATTTGAGTTATATCGGGAATGTAACATGGGTGGCGCATTTGGAAGAGTGAATGCAAATGGTTGGATTATTATGTGGACTTGGATTATACTATGGTTTGAATGTGTTTATACTACCGATTGACTGGTTGACTAATGGTGTTAATGGAAGGCTCGTTCGCATGTACTATGGAGTAAATGAGATATGGGTGGAGGTAACGTGCATTTACTGCACGTCACCTTTAACCTTCCCATTGGCCGCCACCCTAGTCGGACTGTTGTTTTGATCTTGTTATTGTGTTCATGCTCCGGATTTCCAGCAAAGTGAAACTTCTCAACCACCTCTTGTCTTAAGGATTTCGATTAGCAGGTATGTCTCTTTTGGCCATTCTTGACTTCACTCTGGTTATGAAATGATTTTGGCTCAGTTGTGTGGGTTTGTGTTTGTCCTAAGTGTTGCAACTATGTGGAATTTTGGATTCGAATGAAAATAGATGGTTCGGCTTGTATCAGTTTAAGTTCATTGGTTTGTTACTGTTCCTGAGTGATAGTTATTTATTACCACTGCATGTTGGTTGAATGGTTTTTTTTAAAATCATGGTTGGATGATTGCCTTTTCAGTTATTGGGTTTGATTAAGAGCCATGTTTCCTTATTCTACCTTGTCAAGGGACTGTTTCCCGTCCACAAGCATCACAACCCCTCGCGCATACACCTTCGGCCTCTAAGTCTCACTAAAGTTAGATATGTTTCTCCTATGAAGGCTACTATGAAAACCCTAAACCCTCTCTATCGAGGTTTCATAGGGAAACTGTCGAGCCTGTCAAGTGATTTCCAGTCACCGTGGTCTATTACCTTAAATACGAGTTTACCCGTGGGTCGTATATCCATCATGTTGGTTTAGTTTCTCATCACTATATCTGTGATAATGGCATGAGCCCCACATTGCCAATTACACTGCTAAGGGTCACGGTCGCCGGTCTATTGTCAAAGAATCAGTTTTTTGTTATGGAAGGGCCTCTCTCATTTTTTGTTTGGTTCGGAGGTACATACCATTATCACGCTTGTTTGGTTTATTGCTTCCCTCACCATAGTGCCGAATTGTTGGTTATTATACAGCCGTTAGGGTGGTTCTTATGATGTTCGGATAATGGTTGCCATTAGTCAGAGGGGTTTGGTGTTGTCACACATGTCACGTCCTGTAGGTGATGTCTTGAGAATTAGAAGACTGGATTGGATATGTTTACTGGATTTTTTTACACTTGAATGTGTGTGGCCTAGTCACTCACAGACGACTAAATAAATGGCCCAAAATGAAGTTTGGAGTTATGTCATGGTTATATATATTGATGTGTGGTTATGGGAATTATGACACTGTGGAATTCTCTCAGTTATAGGCCATGTATAATATGGATGGCTTGTTTTGTATGCTGAGGGAGACCCCCGAATGCTAAGTGCATTTGTTTTTTGCGATGGATCACTCTTGATGACAGTTGATTGGGACGTTTGGCCCAGTTTTGAATGCACTAAAATATTTTTTTTTTACAGTGGTATGGTTACATGGTTTCAAAAATTTGTTTCTGCATATCCTATGTCTAAACAACAACTGTTGGTTGTATAGGCAATTGCCTTTCAGGTGTGGCATGTGAGGTGTTGATTATTTTGATCTTTCTATTGCATATATATGTATGGGAACGTATCATTATAGATTTTGATTGGCTCTGTAGAGACTCCGTTATTATTTTTGGAAAACACTACTTTCAAATACAAACATAGATTGGGGAATGTATGGAATGGTGGATGTTAATGGTTACAGATTGAGTGTTGTTGTTGATTGTTATGACATTGCAAAATGTAAGAATAAAGGGAAAAGAACCTCTTACAAATTATGTGAAGTACTTATGTTTTGTGATAACACTGTGTTGGATACTAATGGACAGTAAAATTAAACAAATGCACAAGAATTATTACTTAGTCATCTGATTGTCGGTTGATGCATATTTTCCTTACTGCAAATATGTTATGGATCACTTGATTAATATCATGAGTAGTAAATGTTTTTTTCCCCTCATTATCTCATTTTTCACTAGTTATAAACCCTTCACATATCCCATATTCATTTTTCACCCCCTATTCTGATATTGATCACAGCTAAGAAAATTTATGTGTTATATTGGATAGAAATGGTAGATTTTTGTGTGGATTGCAGTGAGGTTTATTGGTTAGTTACGGTTGATTATTGTTATCGTTGAGCAGTGACCATATCACTTCCCTTTCATTATATCATTTTTTTCGCAAATTACAAACCCCTCATGTATCCCTGAACATTTTTTCCACCCCCCTGCTCATTGATTAACATTAGAAAAATTTGTATGGATTGGATTGCATGAGCCTAATACATTATGAGCCAAATCTATTTTGTATTTTTAAGGAGTTGTCATGCATGGTTATTTAAAAGAATATTTGCTAATTTTTAACATATGCAGGATGATTTTTTTCAGTCGGGGAAGCCATGGCCGAGGAAACATAGGTAGAGGTAACTGGAACCGAGGCCCAAGGAGGCCTAGGTTCTAAATACATTTTGATGTTGATTCTGAAGAGCTTGGTCAATTGTTCCATGTTGGGTTATTTAATTGGAATGGACAGGGAATAGTCCAACCGAGGCTTGAAAGGCCTCCCTTCTAAGCCCCTCAAGCCCCCAGTATACCTGTGCCTCCTCATGTCTCTTTACAGCTTGAAGTCTTGGAAAATGATGGGTAGCGAGAGATTGTTCACCCGGCAGTCTCCCAACACCGTGGTTGGCCAAACTTAACTTTTCCTGCTCCCCCACCTTTGAATCCCATTGCCCAAGTTGCCCCTAACCACTCGCCAGTGAAATCCTTCCATGCCAGTAAGATATTGAAGACTGAAGCCCACCATGCATCTGGTAAAGGAAAAGCTGTCACTGCCCCTTCTTCACCCTCCGATGACTTTGGAAAATCTGTGTATTCACAGATGCATCTGAGGGATGATTTTTCCCATGTGATTAGTGAGATAAAGCCTAAAGTCTCTGCTGAGCTTAAGGCATTTTCAGGGAAATCAGGAGGTGAGAGAAGCAACCAAGGAAAGGTTGCTTCATAGACTGGAAAATATGGGTTTTAATTTTTATGTCAATTTTTTTTTATGACAGTGGTCTCCATGGATTTTGTACAACGTGTTTGATTTTGGACAACAGGTCTTATTTTGGATATATGAGTATTAATTTGAATTATTTTCAAATTTTATGAGCTAAAATTATCAAAGAAGAATATGTTTTGAAGGGAGACACAATGGTTGTGTTTGCTTAACAAATGGATTATGTTATGATGTGATGATTGTTATTCACTAAAGGATTCACAAGGGGGTCCCACCTATTAGTTATTATTTAATTATGACCATATTATGATTATTACTTTTCCCCCCTTCCTTAACTAAAGTTAGTTAAGGCTTTATGTTAGCTTAACTAATAAGTTAGTTCAACTACTCTAACCAATTATAAATTGTTAAAGGATGAACTAAGGAGGGGAACAAGGGGAGGATAGAAGCACAAAGCATGCTAAGGTTTTCTCTTTGAGTTATGTTGAGATAGTTCATTTTTCATTCATTCATATATTCAGCATAGCCTAATTCTCTTTTGTGATAGCAGGGTCTTATTATAGATAACAACATTCAGGGATGAATCAAATCATTCAAACGCTTGTTCTTCAGAGGTGTTGATCTATCTTTGATAGTCTATGTAGACTTGTTTGTTTGATTAACTTTCATGACTGATAAAGGCTATTGTGCAGAGTTGAGTGGGAAGCAATATGTGGCAAGTTGATCCAGCTTTTAGAGTTCAGTTTTGGTTTTTTGTCAGAGGTCCTTTTGTATGTTCCATCGGGGATTTCTAAGTTTGACTTTGGTCCAAGATTTATGTGTGAAGTTTTGTAAATACAATGACTCTTTGGTGAATTGAAATGAAATAAGGCATTGCTTTATGTCTCATCTACATTGATTATGACCTTGGTGTCTTTACTTCTATTCTTACATTTATTTCAGCAACTGATATTTTCAGAAAAATACATAAAAAGTGAATTTCCAACAAGCTTTTTGTTGATAAAAGACTAGCCTAAGAACTTGTAATTAATACTAGTGAGTTAGGATATATATTTTTGTTGGCTATAAACATAGGGTGATATTCTCGTCTACTTTACTTTAGCCAAGTAAAGTCTGAAAATGCTTGAGTAAGATCAATTCATATCTTGTCCTCAACAATGCCCAATGTTCTGATGAAGAAAAGGAGAAATTCGCAGAACTATTACATGAATTTCAATATGTTTTTGCTTGGTCATATGAGGATCTTTGTGGTTTTGATCCTACTCTCATAAAACATGCCATCCCTATCATGGAAGGGATAAAACCAGTTAGGCAAAAACAAAGGCCTATTAGGCCCACACTTGAAGCTACTATTAAAAAGGAGTTGGAAAAACTTTTGAAAGCTGGTATAATCTTTACAGTTAAGTATTCTGAGTGGGTTTCAAATTTAGTTCATGTTAGGATGACAACTGGTCAGATTTGATTATACGTTGATTTTCACACATTGAATAGAGCAAGTGTTAAAGATCATTTTCCTCTCCCTAATATGGAAATTACTCTGCAATAGGTTGCAGGGTTACAAATGTTGTCCTTACTTGATGGTTTCTCTGGATATAATCAAATCAAGGTAAAAAGGACCGATAGGTACAAAACCACCTTTACTACACGATGGGGAACATTTTCTTATGAACACATGCCTTTTGGATTGTCTAATGCAGGTGCCATTTTCCAGAGAGCTATGCAAATAGATTTTGATGATCTAATCGATAAAATTATCCAGGTTTATCTTGATGATTTGACCATCTATTCAAAGAATCAATTGTATCACTTTGGTCATCTCAGAGAAGTTCACATGCGATGCAGAAAATTTGACATTTCTTTAAATCCTTCTAAATATATTTTTGGTGTCACCAAGGGAAAGATCCTTGGACATATCGTTTCTGATTTAGGAATAAGCATATATCTCGAAAGGATTGTTTTTATCCTGAGCCTTCCTGCACCCACTTTCAAAAAGGAGGTTTAAGCCTTTATGGGAATTATCAACTTCGTTAGTAGGTGTGTTCCGGATTTTTCCTTAATGGTTCAACCAATCCATAATCTTCTAAAGAAAGATCACTCTTTTTCTTGGACAGATGACGTCGAAAACACTTTCGTAAGGATTAAGAGGGAAATTAGTTCCACACTGGTTCTGGCGAAAATAATCTTAGAGAAATATTTTGTCATATACATTAATGCCACTAAGGAAGTAGTGTCTGCTATTCTCTTACAATGTGATGAACAAAATAATGAAAAACATGTCGCTTACATGAGTCAAATTTTATCAATTGATGAATATAAATACTCTTATATTGAGAAACATGTCTTTTCTCTTGTTAAAACTCTAGAGAAATTTCACCACTTTATCCTAGGAAAGCACATGCAGGTAAATGTCCCTTTTCCTATTGTCAATTTTTTGCTTTCACAAACTTATCTTTTAGCAAAGCTTGAACATTGGCTTGCCAAAATATAGGAGCATTATTTAACCATGATGACTTTGAAAACAATTAAGGGACGAGACTTATCCCTTGACTTAGCTCAACATGTTGAAGCAAGCAAAGAAATTGACGATCAGGATAATCCTCTTTCAACATTATTTTATATTGAGAGTCAAACACTTTCCATAGTTGAACATCCCTAGTATGAAAATCTGGTGTATTAATTGCAATATCATAAATGCCCAGATCACTTAGATACTCATCAAAGGAGAAGGCTTTGTCTTGAGTCTTCTAGGTATATTATTTTAGTAGACTTTTTGTTTAGGAGGTTTGTTGATGGTATATTACTTCGATGTGTGAATAATGAGGAAGTACAAAAATTGTTACAAGAAACTCATGGATCTTTAGATTATGTTATTTACGTTGGTGGCCACTTTTCTGCTAAAGCTACTGCTTTTAAAATCATTAGAAAAGGTTATTATTGGCCTTCAATTTTTTGAGATTCTTATAAATTTGCAAGGTCTTATGACAGGTGAAAAAAATTCGTTGGGAAAGGATGTCTTTCTGCTATGCCTTCCCAACATGTCCTCCCTGATTTTCCTTTTTCTAAATGGGGTCTAGACTTTATTGGTCCTATTAATCCTCCGTCTTCAATAGGGTAGGTTTTTATCTTGACAACCACAGATTATTTCACTAAGTGGACTAAAGTTGTCCCACTTAGACACTCACAGGACGAATAGGTAATTTGTTTCTTGGAAACTAATATCTTCATCAGATTTGGCATTCCTTCAGAGATTATTACATACAATGGTCTCGCTTTCATTTCCACCAAATTGACTCAATTTTTAGATAAATCGAGGTTCAAACATTTCACCTCATCATCTTATTACCCTCAACGAAATGGGTAAGCCAAGTCTACTAACAAAAATCTTGTTAGGATCATAAATAGGATCATTGAAGATAAGCCTCACCAATGGAACACCCTCCTCACTTATACCCTTTGGGAAGATCGCACTACCACCAAGGTAAGCATGGGTTTCACTCCCTTTCATCTTGTCTATGGTCAAGAAACCATTCTTCCTACTGAGATGGAACTTTCTTCTCTACGACTGATGCTACAAATTCAAGAATTAAATTCTTCCAATGTCCCTCAAGGGAAACATGCACTATTAGCCTTAGAAGAATAGAGAATGTTTTCCTCGGAAAACATAAAGATAAGACAACAAACCGTGAAGAAAAATTTCAAAAAACACACAAAATCTATCAAATTTAAAGTAAATGAGAAAGTCTTTCTTTGGGACTCATCACATACTGACAGAGGAAGACATTCGAAGTTTCAGAAATTATGGCTAGGTCCTTTCAAAATCGCTTTTGTCCTAGGCGCAAATTCTTATCTTCTAAAGGACTTGGAAGAGAGGTTGTTTTCCTATAGTACCAATGGTTCCCACTTGAAACATTATGTGGAACGAGCTTGAATGGTAAACGATGCATAGAATTCATTGTTGTATATAATTTTATGTTTCACTATTTTGTTTAGCTTTGTTTAAGTGGTTTCTCATTTTTTGTAGTTTCATTTCTACCTTTAATTTCTATTGTTTTCCTTTTGATTGTTTTCTTTTATTTATCAGAAATAAGTTTTGGATCAGTTTTTCCACAATGATTGTTGATTAAGGTTGGTTGTCATTGATGTCAACCCTTGAAGAAAGCCCTGCAACACAAAGGTTTGGGTAATGGACCCAATATTTTTTGATGTAAAGATGACTCATTATTGTCTTGTCATGGTTGATAAGAATTAAATATGGATGAACTCCAAAGTGGTCCCCTTATGGTGAAATCCCTCACGGGAAGACGCTTTGCAGAGTAAGATAACCAATGGTTAATTGTGGAATAATGAGATGAATGACAGTGAATTTTTCAGGGAAACTATCCTATATGGATAGTTCTTTTCATTCCATTTCCGGTGGTATGTGGAACGTAACATAACTCCTCACGGTTAGAGAGTTATGACCATGTGAAGTTGGAGAACCCAGGTTTGGGTAATGGACCCAAGTTTGTTTGATTGATAACGATATGCTTTTTTCTATATTTGAAGTTAATACTATTCTATATGCATAGCACATGTCATTCCATTTCTGGTGGTATGTGGAACATCACATAACCCCTCACGGTTTGAGAGTTATGGCCTTATCAATTTGGAGAACCCTCATATGTCATCTAGAAGCCCCAAAAGGTCAAAGTAGTCAAAATGGTTTAAGAGATTTTATAAGGTAAATAATAAAGTGAAGTGATGAGTGTACTATAATTCAAAGTGAATACAAAATAAATTATTTAAATAATAAATTCAATGGAGAAATTAGAGTGGGTTAACCCTAAAATAAGAGAAATAGGTTAAGTGACCTAAAGATGTTTTAAGGAAGCTGCTAGCTTGGAGTATAAATAGAAACAAGGCTCTCTCATTTAAGACACACTTGAAGCATATTGAATACCTATGGGTTTCTAAGGTGGCTCAATGGATATCTAAATGATTTCGAGGAAGGGGTAGAAGAAAAGAAGATTAGGAATTCAAGGAAGATGATTATTCTAGCAGTGATGCTTTCTAAGGTATGTTATTTACAGGTCATCTCACCATTTTGCAATGAGAATTTTTATATAATGATTCAGACCATAGAATTGCTATTCCATTGAGGAAACATATCAAGTATCACGTGGTAAAAATTCAGCTTGTGGAGTCGTTGTATTTTTTGAGTTACACTCTGCCAAATAGGGTTTGTGGCTAGTCCTGAAACTAGTCAAAACAAGTGTTTCGAGTAAAAATCATAACTATTCTCGTATCCAAATCCAAATTCAATAAGACCAAATGTGTTGGTTAGATTACATTCTATGATATGATGTATAATATTTTAGATCAATTCAACAAATATTCTTTTTGGGGCATGCTCTAAGAGTTCGCTCTCTAGAATAAGCCAGAGATTCCAGCTAGGTATGCCATTTTTGCTATAACTCCTTTTTCTGAGAGGTTCAAAGTAATTTAGAAGCCTAGAGGAATTGTACAAAACTCACATGGAAAAGTATTTTGTATCAGTTTCAGATCTTTGTCCTACATTCTGAGGTACAAAGTTATGATTATTTCAAGTTAGGGTTGTTGACTAATCAGGAAACTAGGCATGTGAGACTAAAGAAAGTTTGATGAAAAATGCTAGTCTCTTGTTGTTAAAGTTAAGGAAGGTTGCAGGAATGTGATCCTTAGCACACCAGGTCTATTCTGGAGTTACAAATCAGATTTGGAAAATGAAATTGATGAGGTATTTTAGTTTTAAAAGTACATATACGAGGTACATGGTTGAGACAAGTAGTTGATGAGTTAGCACATACATGAGGTGTATAGTTGATGATGTTATTTTTATGATGATGAGTCATAGTTGATGGAGTGAATGACACATGATTGGTGCATACTTGGTAAATGGTTGGATACACTTGTTTATAGTGCAGGTTGATTCTGAGTTGTTTGAGGTACAAGTTGTTTTATGGTTGATGCACTTGTTTATGGTACAGTTTGAGGTACATGTTGATGGATGTTTGATGCATGGTTTGATGCATGGTAGTTATTGATGCGAGGGTTTTACAGCGGTATATATCCGCAGTGATAGTGTGTGATGGTTCCATCATTCTACTTCTACCGAGACTGGGCCGAGGGCAAGGGCGGTGGTTGTAGCCACCTTCTAGTTATCTTCGGAGAACATAGGAGGTTGTAGCGGATAATTGGGGAGTTGGAGCTTCCCTGCGGTTGTAGACTTTGAAACTAGGAGGGTTGGAGCCTCCTTCAGAGTTGCAGCTGGAAAACAAAGTGGTGCTTCAATGGGTAATTCTTCAAGACATATAATAAAGCATTCTTTGGTTTTCTCGGCTTTGGGTTTCCACGTAAAACTTACCCGGTGTCTTGTGTATGTGTATGATTGTTCTGTTTGTTCATTGATCATTATTGGATGATAATTTTACATTGACATAACACTTGGATTATTTTGTTAAAATGATTAAATTGATTTATTATTGATTCACCACCCCTCTCGGTAATCCAACAAGCATGTGTAACTCGAAGAGGTTCCTTTGAAATCAGAGTTTAACCACTTTGAGAAAGGTAGATCATGGAGAGCAACAACATAAGATGAATACTTCTGAATTTGATGAAATAAATATGCTTTGGATCATAAGGATGAAGACATATATACAGAGCATAGGGATTTAAAATTTGGCAATCAATTTGTAGATGGATACATAGCACCAATAGTTCCACCAACAAATGACAAGCGATTGAAACTTTACTCGATCAGAAAAATTCCAAAGCCACAAATTCACTTTTGAGATAGTACCGATGAAACAATATTCACCAAGTTGCATTGTAAATCCATTAAAGATATTTGGGACAATCTTACAGAAATATTTATGAAGGATATACAAAGGCAAAGAAGCAAAAGCTTCAAACTTACAGAAGCAGTGAAAGACAACTAAAAATGAAAGGAAGATGTAAAGAATATTGTAGCCTGCTAACACAGAGTGAGAAACATATGAGATGCAATCATAGGATTGGAGAAGAAATCAAAGAATTTAACAATTGTTCAAAGGTACTAAGATCTCTCCATATGATTTAACCTAAAGATATCACACTAGAATGATCAGATCTAAACTCAATAAGCATGGATGAACTACATGGAATCTTTACAACATGAGGAAGAGGCTGAGCAGGAAAATCCATGTAAAACTGACCTTTCAAATCATCAAAAGATCAAGCAAAAGAAGAGAAACAAGAAGAAATATGCTTAACAACGGTAGCGTCCTGCGAGAAGATGGTGAAGAAATTGGCCAACTTAAGTCAAAAATTTGAATTTCAAAGAGAATTGACAGTATGTATAGAGGTAAGATTCGCTTTAATTTGTTTAATTGTGATGGTATTGGTCATTTTGCTAACAATTTCCTCATATGAAAAGGAGAAATGATGAAGGTTACTAAAAGGCAAAATTAAGCATATAAAGGCAAAATAACTACAAAAGAGAAAGTTTTCAAGAAAGAAAATCCTATGCCAAAGGAGCCTCCTCATCATCGATGAAGATGAAATTAGGTGTGATGAGACATGAGAGTTCTATTCTGGCGGTAAAGACTCGACAAGAAGACTTACGAAAAGAAGAATATGAAGAATTCGAAGAATAAATTGAAGAAAGCGACTTCTAGGAAAGAATTAATGTGTGCCATAGAAGTTATCAGGAAAGAAAAGAAGACGAAACTACAAGCAAAACTAGACAAAAAACAAGATACTCAAGAACTAGAACAAAATGATCACAAATTTGAAAGAGTTCAAATGAAGAAGATAAAAAGGAATTGAAAGAAGCACTCAAGAACAACTATAAGGAAAGGGATAGGATGCGTCCGGAGCTTGGAAGCGGTGTAACACTAGAAAGGATATTCAAAAGATAAATAAAATATGCAGAACTGAAACAAAGAAGTTTTGGATGACATTATCAGCAGTCAAAATCCCCATTTTGACAAAACCAAACTTGGATACAATCAGGTGAGAAAAAGGGATCAAGCTCCAAAAAAACAGTAAAGAAACCCATCCAAAAATCTATGCAAAACAATCAAAGGGGATAGGAAGATATACAAAAAAAGATTACAGGACACTCCTCGAGAAGGTCAAGATTTCAGAATCAACAAATGACAAATAGGCCTCAGAAGAAGAAGAGTTAACAAGAGCACTTCCTTTCAAAATATCCTCAACTCCCAGGTATCAAAACTATATTTTTGGTTTATGTTATGCATGTAATTTTGGACATAAAAATTTGTGAATTGAGATCTAACAATAAGAACAACAACAACTTTGAGAGTTATACACAAAGGGGTTATTCAAGAAAGGCCCTAGAGCTAGGAAACCTGAGGAAAAGAAGTTAAAATGGGTTTGAATCCTTGAGCAATGAAGTGGAATGTTTCCAAATGTAACAATTTTGGACATGTGGCCAAAAGAGTGCAAAACTAGGCAATCCTCCCTAAGAACCTTCAACATAACAAAACATGATCACAAAACAAGAACCAAAGAAAAGGACATGGATAAAGAAAGCAAGATCAGTATAGCAATGAAGAATGAACTACTCACAGTTTCTACAAACTAGCAGAGAAATGTAAGTTGCAGGTATGTTGGCAGTGCGTGCAGCCTAAAACACATGAGGTGATAGAGAAAGGTTTCTTATGTTACGAAAGGAAAGAGATGGAGTCTCCTTCGGAAATGATGATTCAGCCAAAATCATTGGAAAAAGGCACAATTGGAATTGGAAACAAGAATTGAAAAGGCAGAAAATATTACTTGTGATGAGGTCATAAGGGTTCTGTCAAATGTGTGACCCAAGGTCCTTAAAGTTACTTTTGATTCACAAAAAGTGTGAGAATAGAAAAGAAGGTTAAGGAGGTGAGTGCTACAACTGCAAGAACTTAAGCAACATATATGTGTTAAGTGAGTGGAAATGAAAAAAAATATTGTTTAGGAAAGGAAGATAAAAGTTGACTATGGCACAAAAGAATGGGTTCAATTGTGATAACCTTGAAAGTTAACTTAAAAGCGATCGAGAGAGAAATACTTGAGATCCGCAGAATCCAGCCAACACTTTATACAAACAGTAGCTCAATAAGAGAGAAAGCAAACAAAATTCAGGTTCAAATAAAAGGAATATTCAATGACAAGACCCCTAGAAATTGTGCATATTAAGTCTAGTTGGACCAACTACAGTAAAGAGCTTAAAAGGTGAGAAATACTTTATGTTTGTTAGTTGATGATTATACAAAGAATGACTGCAGTTTGCTTCATCAAGAACAAATCAGAAGATTTTGAAAAAATCAAGATCTACAAGGAAATAGTTGAAAATGAAATTGATTTTAAAATCAAATGCTTGAGATCTATTGATAATGGAATTCACCTCAAAGAATTTATGGACTCTTTGCTTTCCAATCATGAGAATAAAAGTCAATTCTCCGTTCCTAAGACACCTCAATGAGAATGAGTTATGAAAAAGAAACAGGGCAGAATTACATGAAATGAGCACAGACAATGCTAATGGATTCAGAATTGACATATATGTTTTGGACACAGGTAGATTACATACATCAGTTCATTCAAAATAGAGTAATGCTCAGAAACAACACTAACAAAACTCTTACAGAGCCTTAGGAAGGAAGACCGGCAGAATGTAAATCACTTGATTTTTTTGGAAGCAAATGCTATATCAAAAGGAAAATGGTGGAATGGGAAAGTTTGACTCTTTAAATGGACAAATGAGTACTTTTGGTTACTCAAGTACAGGAAAGCATACAGAAGTGTTACAATCTATTATTAAACAAAGTTTTGGAAGCATCAACGTAACAATTGATGAAGCAGTGAGGACCGAGGAATCAAAGGGAAGAAAACTAAATCAATGAACCAGCCCTTAGAAGAAGAGAGGAGAGAAGATGAAAAAGAAGTAGAAAGAGGAGATGAAGAGATCCAATAGAAGTAGAAGAGAAGAGAAAGTTCAGCAATTTTCTCCAAAGACACCCAATAAAAGAGTACAAAACAATCATCCTTGGATCAGATTATCGAAAAGCAAGAATGCGAGGAATTTGAGACTAGAAGAAAAGATCATTCCTGGAACAAACACACCTAGCACTTTTATCTACAATTGAAGCAAACTGTTTTGAGAAGAAGGCGGCAAGGATGAATTTTGGAATAAGGCCATGGATGAAGAATTGGATCAAATAGAAATATGGCACTTGGGAATTGGTTAAGACCAAAGAATAAGAATGTGATTAGAACAAAATGGGTTTTCAAGAAATAAATTGAATGAAGATGGACAAGTTACAGGGAACAAAGCTATGTCGGTTATGTAAAAGGATATCTATGGATGAAAGGGAATCAGCTTTGGAAGAGGCTTTTTACTTGGGTTAGGAATGAAGCAATGCAACATTTTTTTTCAGTTTATGCATGCTCCAAAAATGTAAAGTATATTAGATGGATGTATAACTTTTTCTGGAATAGAGGAACTTGAAGAAGAAGTCTACATTGAACAACGAAGGATTCCCGGTTGTCATAGAACATATATATATTATGGAATTAAAAAAGATACTGTATCGAGATTAAAACGGCTCTAGAGCATGGTGCTCTAGGCTGGATAAGTATCTACAATAGGTAGGGTTGAGAGAGTCACTGATTATTAGCGTCCTACATCAAGGTAAAGTCAAGGTAATATTTTATTAATTGAAGTTTATGTTGATGATATATTATTTTTTAATTAGTGATGACCAAGTTAAATTATAAAATTTGCAAAGATATATACAAATGAATTCCCAAAATGTAGTTACTTGAGAGAACTATCCTTCTTTCAACCACATATCGTCAAAGAAATCTAAAGATTTTTATTTCTCAAACTAAAGTATATCGGAGAAATATTGAAGGAAGTTTTGGAATGGAAGATTGCAAACTGATTTATCACTCCCATGCAAACGATTTGTAAGTTTAGATGATGATTCAGAGTCTACGAGATCAAGAGGCAATATATAGGTCTAATGATTGGCCTACTATAATAACAACATCCGGGCCGGATGTAATGTAGACTAGCAATTGGATAGAGTGGCATGATTTTAAGAAGAACCAAACAAATCACATGTATTAGAAGTGAAGAGGATTTTTCAGATATCTCAAAGGAACTTAATATTTTGGATTATGGTATCAAAAGGAAAGGATCATCACTAATTTCCTACCAGTGCAGATTGGGCAGGGTTGTATTGATGACCGAGAAGAACCGGTGAAACAACGTCTACAGGTGAGTGTTTATATCATGGATAAGAAAGAAAAAATCATGGATATCTCTATCTACAACCCAGGTAGATTATATTGCAACAACATCATGTGTACATAGGTACTTTGGATGGCTGCAAACTCATGAGAGATATCTGATTTGAGTATGATGAGCCCATTCAATCTATTATGATAATACAAACACCATCAATATATAAAACAACACGATGATGCACTCCAAGAAGAAACAAACTCCAATCAAGATTCACTTTCTACGGGATCAAGTTATCAAAAAACTCAGTTGAGTATCATTTCAAAAGAACAAAAGTAGTGAACATCTTTGGAAACTACTTCCATGGGAAGCCTTCGAATATCTTCTCCAAAGACTTGGAGTTATTTCACTCCAAAAATGAATGCTTTTTTGAATTATTATCTTATATCTTAATTCTCGAGGAAGTACCAAGAAGGACACATCAATTAGAGGCAGGCAGATGGAAAAGATGCCATTGACAAAGGAGAATTTATCAGATCGGAAGAACTGAGGCATGATCAAGAGGGAATATTTATCAGTCTGAGGATGAGGAAAGCATGGTTCTAAGGGGGAGCATGGGTGATATAATTTCAATATTGCATGGTATTTTATCAATTCCAAAGAAATTATTTGATTAAGGTTGGATTTGTCATGTATTCTCAACCTTCTAATACAACAAAGGTTGGAGTAATGGACCCAATATTGTTTGATGTAAAGAATGACTCATTGTTTTCTTTTCATAGTTGGAGTAAAAAGTAAATATATGGATATGAACACCAAAGTGAGTCCCCTCTCAGAAAAGCCCTCATGGGAGGCGACTGCAGGTAAAGAACCCATGATTAATTGTGGAATAGTAATAGAGATGCATTAATTGAATTTGTCAAAGGAATATATCCCACAGATGGATAATTCTTTCTATGCAGCTAAGTGTATGGAATGTCCACCTAACTCTCCTCACGGTTAGAAGTTATGAAATAATTTGGGAAGAACGAGGTTTTGGAGTAATGGACCCAAGGTTGTTTTGATAGACAATTTATGATTTTCCTATATTTTAAAGGTAATACTGTCTATATGGATGGTAATGTCATTTCATTTCTACAGGTATGTGGAGACATCCACATAACCCCTCCACCAGTTTGAGAAGTTATGGCATTACAAATTTGGAGGACCCTCATAGGTCATATAGAAGCCCAAAAAGGACAAAGAAATCAAATAACAAAAAAAGAGCAAGGGAAAGAGAGAGAAAAAAAAAAAAAAAGTGAAGTGATGATTGTATTCTAATTCAAAGTGAATATAAAATAAATTTTTTTAAATAATAGAACATTCAATGGAGAAATTAGAAGTAGGTTAAACCCCACAAAATAAGGAAAGTAGCCAAAGTGACCTAGAAGATGTTTTAAAGGAAGCTACTTAGAGGCGATATAAATAAGGCAAGGAGCTCTCTCTCATTTAAGAAAAACTTGAGGAATATTGATAAATAGGTTTTTGAGGTAACCAAAGATACTCCTAAATGGAGATTTCACGAGGGAAGGTGGAAAGAAAGAGTCCCGAATTCAGGAAAGGATAAATTCTTTTGATGATGCTTTCTAAGGTATGTTATTTACATGTCATCTCACACCATTTAGAAATAAATTGTTTTCTAGAATGATTCAGAAAATGAAATTTCTATGGCACTGAGGAAACATATCCAAGTATCACGTGGTAAAAATTCATCTTGTGGGTCACTTTATTTTTTGGAGTTACACCTCCGTGGAAAATAGGGTTTGTATTTCAGTCTGAAGACTAGTCAAAAGCGAGGTGTTTAGTTAAAACGTCATAAATTATGCATAAAGATCCAAATTCAGTAATACCAAATATGTTGGTTAGACACAGTAATCTGTATGATTTGTAATAGTTTCATATGGATTCAAAAAATATTCTGGGGTTTTGCTCTGGTCGCTCTCTAGAGACTGCTTGAGCTAGGCAGGTATGCCATGTTTTCTGCTCCTTATTCTAGAGGGTTCCAAGTAGTGACACTAGGAGGGATTGCATAACTTACACTGAAGAACATTGTATGTGTTTCATATATGTATTACCCCATTACAGGTACAAAGTTATGATTATTTCAAAGTTAGGTTTGTTGACTAATCCCATACTAGTCACGTGAGACTAAATAAAAGAACGATGAAAATGCTGAATATTATTGTTAAAAGTTAAAAAGGAAGGTTTGTAGGAATGTATGATCATATACAGAGTCTATTACAAAGTTACAAATCAGATTTGGATATGATAGAAATTGATAGGAATTGGATTGAGGCATGGTGCCTTGATTTGGGAACAAGTAGTTGATGAGGGAGTTGGCACCTTATGAGGTGTATAATTGATGATGTTGGTATATTGATGAGTCATAGACAGTAATTCATTGAAAAAATGATTATTTTATACTTGGTACATGGTTGTATGAACTTTATGAATGCAGGTTGGTCAAGATTTGTTGTTGAGCACAAGTTGGTGCATGGTTGATGCACTTGTTTATGAATATGAGTTGATTCTGAGGTTGATGCATGGTTGATGCATGGTTCATGACCCCCAACCCAGGCATGGAGTTGTGGTATATCTCTCTCATAGTGTGGGCCTGTGACCAATGGTTCCATCTGTTCTTCTGCTTGAAGCGATTTTAGACGGGGGCAAGGATAGTTGGTTATGGAGCACCTTCCCGGTGTGGCGAGGCTATAGGGGTAGCCTCCTTTTGGTTGTAGCTAGACGTAATTGGGGAGTAGACTTCCCCTTCAGGAGTTGTAGCCTGAGAAACTTAGAGTTTGAGCCTCCCTTCCGTTTCTTGGAAAACAAAGTGGTGCTTCCAATGAATGTATTCTTCAAGACATATAAGAAAGAACATTCCATTGATGTTTCTCCCGCTTTTGGGTTTCAATTCTTCAAGACATATAAGAAAAATCATTCAGTGGTTTTCTCCCGCTTTGGGTTTCCACGTAAAACGTTGGTGTATTGTGTGTGTGTATGATTGTTGATTTGTTCATTGCTCATTATTGGATGATAATTCTACATTGACATAACACTTGGATTATTCGGTTAAAAATAATTAAATTGCTTTATTACTAATTCACCCCCCCTCTCAGTAATCCAACAATGAAGTCATTATGTAAGTATTGTTGATCAGTAACAATTAAGTTACACATCTATTATGATGTCCTCCTTGTAGACATTGTTGAAATTGATTTCTTCTTCTGGTACTGTTGTTAGATATATGATTTGATTTTCGTACCTACTTTCTTCTATCCCTTTCTTCCCTCCATTCTGATATTCAAAAGAGCATACTAGAAAACTTCTCCTTGAAATAAGAAACACCTTTACTGTGACTGATCGAATGTTATGCATACAGGACCAAACCCCCTCATACATAACACTATTCATGAGTTATTCCCAAAGTATCGGATAGTTTTTTCCCTTAAGCCAACTTTTTCGCCCTGTTTCATAATCATTCTGGTCAATAATTCTTTGATCTATGTTCATTGGTCTACGAAACCGAATATTATGAATTCTTAATCTGTCGGGAATAGAGTTCCCTATGGAGTCGCTAGTTTGTTGACGCTCAAAAGTGCAACATAAGGTACCTGCTTGCAAATGGTTGCAAACACCTTATGACTTATTATTTAACTATATTTAATAAAATACAAATAGGTGGGACCCCTGGTGAAACTTGTGTAACTATGACAAAGAAATAATAATTATGTTTTACATGCTTATGAGTTGGTTGAGATGAGCCCTACAGTTTATTTGCATTTAAAATATCCATCGGAATGATTAATAAAATATGATGATAAAGGTGATTTGATTTAAAAGGGAATGGCCTTGTTTTTATATGACATTCGCAAGTATTATTATGTTACATTTATTTTGAGAAAGGACCTAAACTCCATGCTTAATTTATATGCATGATGTGGTGACTTCATACCACAAGGGTACATGCATTGTTTGAATTGGAAGCCATGTTGGAATATGTTATCCACAACAAAATATTTGAGTTATGTCACATTGGAGTTTATGAACAATTGTTGTGCACCTTGGTTTAACGACAAGATTTGTTGTATCCCTCGAAAATTGTTATATGTGAACTGGGGCTAGCCACAATAGTTGGTGCATTGTTAAATTGGAACGTATAGAGACTTTGGTATAGTTGGATGCATTAATTGAATTGAATGTTAAATGGTGATGAACTCTATAATGGTTTTGGCTTGTACTAGCCATGAATGCAAGTGGGAAAGGAGAAGTTACATGCAGTAAATGCACGTCACTCAAACTCACCTTAAGCCCGCCACCCTAGTCATTCTTGCATTTTTCTATGTTGGTTGTTGTTGCTCCGATTTGATCAATCGTGGAGGAGGTATAAAAGTTGGTCTTTTCTGCTCAAGCAATATTTTGCACAGGTATGGGGTTTTCTTTCTCTGACATCCATGAACAATTTCTCTGCTCTTTAATTCAATAGTTGTCTCTTGTTTTCTCACGGTATGTGTATTTCCAAAGCTGTTAAAATGAATTCAACTGTGTGTTGGTTGATTTTCAATTTTTTGTTTTCCTGTGGTGGTTGTTGTGAGACCATTGGCATTAAAAGAGTCATGGGTTCCTTTTATTGGTGTAGATACTCAGTTTTGTTATGAAAAGAATGTGGTTGGGTACTCACAGACCTGTTTTGCCTTTGGTCCCTTGTTTTGGGGTTTTTTTCCTTGTTCAAAAATGTGTTCTCTCTGCCTCTTGCCTGTGGGTTTTTGTGGACACTATGCATATACATGAAGATTGTGGTATTCATGGTTAATATGCCCACGCATAGTCTTGACTCTTTGAGTATTAACACGTAGTACTGTGTAGAGAGTAATATTGTTTCTTGCTCTTTTTGGGCCAAAACCTCAGGTTGTTAGCCCGCTTTCTTCTGCCACCTATTGTTCACTATTGCATTGAACCCTATGAATTATTGTGGGAGTGTTGCTTACTCTGAATTTGATAGAAAACATTGCTTCGTGCTCTTTTTTTGGGGCACGGGTTTTGATTGGTCATTTTCTATGCAAATTATTGTTATAATGTGAGCTTGCCATGTTTTATTGTAATTAAAAAAGGCACCTCTTTACAAGTTATGTGACGTTTGAATGAGGTCTGTGAACCAGAAAGTAATAGGATAAGGAACTTTGATGAAATATGGTTCGATTAAAATAATGGCTATATACAAGGATTGTTTTAACTTTTGGGGCACTTCACAGGATCCTGTGGGTGATGAGGACTTTGCTGATTTTGATATTATGGTTGTATCCTGTCCACTTCAAGGCTATTGTTGTATTTCCTGTGGTGATTACGATGCTATTCATTTTTCATTTCCATTATGTATAGGAAGTATTGTTATTATGGTTATTTTTATTTCTGGGAAATTGATTACTGTGTAATACATTTATGAGGAAAGTGAACATTTTTGTGAAGCAAGCATCAATTTTGGGTTTTTTTTTTAGGAATAGAGTATTATTTAAATTTTAAAAGTTTTGAACAGTAAGAAAGTTTGATTATGGATTGATATTAGAGATGGCATGCTTGATGTATCATTTGAATAGTATCCATAAGATACCCCACCCATTCTACCATTTTTCGCTAATTACACCCCCTTCACGATCCCAACTTCACGTATTCATTCCTTGTTCTGTGATATTTGTTTTGGAGAGGGGTCTATGTGGAAATAAAAGAAAGTTGATATTGACAAGGGTTGAAGACTGATGTTCTCGATATCTTTATTATGCATTTTATTGTTCTATTAATTGTTTGAACAATATTCATATATTAATTCCCCTCCATAATATCATTTTTCTCTAAATACAATCCCTTCACATTTCCCATGAACCCTATCGATTCCATGTTCACGTGACAATTAATGAATTACATGTTATGGATGGATTGCATATGTCTCATAGTAAATTCTAGAGCCAACTATTGACTTATGTAAGTAGAGTTTCATGTACGGTTTACTAAGAAATTCATGACTGTCAAATTGTTGGTACATGATGATTTTTTTCAATAGAGGTAGCAATGGTCGAAATAATAGAGGAAGGGGAAATTGGAATCGAGGTCATATAAGGCCAAGATTTTCTATTCATTTTGACGCTGACCCGCAAGAGTTAAACCAATTGTTTCAAGTTGGGTTATTTATTGGGTTGGCCATGGGATATTACACCCTCGACCAGAGAGACCCCCTTTCCAGCCTCCTCAAAATTTTCCCGGTACTCGCGTTCCTCCACATGTGTCTTTGCAGCCTGAAGTCCCCGCAAATGACAGTTGGTAAGAAATTGTCCACCAGTCTATCTCCCACCACCATGGATGGCCCACTATCTCATTTCCTTTACCACCACCAATTAACCCCAATGTTCAAATTGCTACTGTTATTTCGCCAGTACAATCCTTGCACGTTAGCAAGAGATTAAACACCAACATTCTACAACATGTGCAAGACAAAGGAAAAGTAGTGGCCTCCCCCTCTAGTCCATCCACTAAATCCTCTAAATATGTGTCTTCCCACCTCCACCTCAAGGATGAATGCTCCCATGTGATCAGTGAAATACAACCTCAAAGTTCTAACCAACCAAAGGCCACTCAAATAAAGTCAGTTGGGGACAACAGTGAGAAGAGGAATATGCCTCGCAAAGCAACAAATATGGGTTCTAAATGTTTTTATGTTTATGATTTTTAGTGATGAGGACATCGTTTAATGGTTTTCAGTATGTTTTGGATAGAAAGCCTTGTTTTTGGATATTTTGTGGATAATGTGAATATATTATTTTTGGGATATGATATAAATTATGGCTAATATTTAATATTCAGTTTAAGTGATTTCCACGGGAGTTACAAGGGTGTTATATGGCCTAAAAAAATATTTTTTTTATACTTTGCATTTGATGGTAACAAGAAGAAATAATGGGAGTCACAAGGGGTCCAACCTATTTAGTCATTATTAATTAAGACCCTTAATTATATATTATTATTATTTATTTCTCCTAAACTAATTTGTTAAGTCAATTTGACTTAACTAAATAAAGTAGTTGAACTACTTCAAATGATTGGGAAAGAATAAAAGCTCAATTGGATGAAGAGACAAAGGAGAATAGAAGGAGAGAGAGAGACAACACTAAGGTTTTCTCTTTATTTAAATGAGATAGTTTCATTTTTCATTCATTTCTGAGTTTACTTGAAATCCTAATCCTCTTATTGACAGCAGGGTCTCATTGTAGACAACGAGGTTCATGACTGAATTATACTTTTCATCCGCTTGTTTTAGAGGTGTTGATTCATCCTTCATAGTCTATGTATTCTTGTATGTTTGTGAATTAATTTTCCTAGCTGATAAAGAATATCTTGCAGAGTCAAAATGGCAGCAATTTCTGGCAAGTTGATCTAGATCATTGATTTCAATTTTATTTTACTGTTGGAGCCATTTTGTATGGTTCCCATAGGCGATATCTAAATTTGACTTTGGTCCATACCCTCGTAGGGGTTTATAAAGAGAAATACACTTTTGGTATCTCAGAATTAAATAAAATCAGATTGTTGTTCTGTATCATACATGTGTTTTCATGACTTGGTTACTTTTTCTCTTTTCGTCTCCATGTTTACTTTATTGTAAAATCTGTATACTTTTCAGTAGCTTTGTATAAATTTTATTTTACATTGCAACATATACAAATTATAAAATCAACCTTAATCCTTGTAATTAATACTCGCAGATTGAGTGAATGTTTTTGAGGCTATAAATACCAGGTGACATTCCCAACTATCTTGTCCTAGCTAGGCAAGATCTAAACATGATTGAGTAAGGTGTTCCATACCCTTTCCTCAACATTTATTTGGCGACCATACTAGGGAGATCTTCCATATCTCTCTGGTTAATTATATTCATGATTATCTTTGAATCTTTCTATTTTTTTTTCATATGTTCTTTGATTGATTTTTCTCATGAAAATACTTTCTACAAGGCATCCTAATATTGAACACAATCTTAATGACCAAAATATCATTCCCTTGACTTTATTCAATACCATTATAGAAAATGATAGTACATGTGATGAACTTGAACACTCTTGAGAAGTAGTGGAACAAGATATAAGTATCTGTGAACGTTGGGAAGCCAGGCAAAGGCAACCTATGAATCAACAGTAACCTCCCTTCTTCTAAATATTGGGTTTTCATTTTCATGTCCTTAAATCCTCGCATTTCTAGAAGAAGAAGAGGATTGTCCCCTGAAGCTATTCCTATAATTGAAATAAGAAGGAGAAAATCGATTTTGTTGACCCAAGAAAGCACTCTAAGGAGGACTTTGTATAAATCTACCATCTCAACCTTTTCTCCCTTACCCATCACTCCCAAAATGGAATCTGTAGGTGGTACTAGTGGTATTGGAGGTGCTTCATCATCCCAACCTTAGGCCTCATCAGTAATTTGTATTTTATATAGCCATCAAGTTCCTATCCAATATTCTACCAACCCTGCTAAAGTTATAAATAAATATGGGCTTTTTCAGTTTGAGGAAGATGCTACAACCACCCCATGGCATGTATCTTCTCCCTTGAATCTAGCACTCGCTACTCGTCCATTACCCAAGTTTAAGGAGCATCTTCCTAGGTTCTTGGGAAATAACATTTTCTCTACAAATGATCATCTAGTGGAATTTTGTAATGCCTATCATAATATCGAAGCTAACGATAACGATACATGCATGTGCTTATTTTTCAAATCCCTTGAAGGGAAAGAAACAACTTAATTTTTTGATATCCCTCCAAAGATCCTTTCCACTTGGGAAGAATTCGTTTATTGGTTCAAGTGCACTTATGGACAATCTAAGAGCCCGACCGAATAATTAAGAGAATATAACAATATTTCTTACAAATATGGTGAGACTATCAAGTCCTTTAACCTCCACCTCACCAAACTGTATAATCAAATCCTTGAACTAATCTTCCCCCAAATCCAAGCCGCCTTCATGCATTACTATAACGTGCTTCCCTCTCCTTATCATCATAGGCTCAAAGAAAAGGCTATTGAATATCATTTCTTTGCTCTCCACACTTGTGTGGAGTATGAAGAGAAACTTGAAAGAACAGGTCTCCCTAAAGGAGACTCAGTCAAACAAACAAATATGTTTTCCCTCTTACAACTTGTACAAGATATGAATAATCGAATGATAGCCTATGAATGAAAGGGGAATGTTCCCTCACTTACTCATGGGGCATCATCTTCTTCCTCAACAACTTTTAGGAATACCAATGAAAAAAAATTTCATTCCAAATCCATCATGCCTCGCAGTTGGTGTAACTTCTGCGAAGAAAATCATGAAGAAAGTACTTGTGAGCTTGATAAGAGTGCTAGAGACAAAATATTTGGCAAGAACCCCAAAACCACCATTTATGTTCTAGATTGGGCAGAACCAGAAGATGTCGTGATTATAAATACTAGGAGAAAAAATTATGCTCCTAAAGGAAAATACGGCCCTCCTTGTGCTTCTTCCACTCCATCCTCATCTTCACAAGGTACTAATGTAAAAATTGTCAAAGTTACTGAGATTCAAGGAGTTCATTCCCTTCTCCCCCTTTCAAGTATAACATTCTTAACCTATTGGCTAACATCAAGGCTGATGCTACTCTTTTGGACATGGTTGTCTTCCCTGAACAACAAAAGAATCTCAATAATTTTATGGAAGGAAAATCTTCCACCATAGCCAATCTTTCTAAAGAGGCAAAAGAAGAGGATTCCACTCTAAATAAAATAGGTGTAAATAATTTTAGAAACCCTGTAAAAAATCCTCCATTTTTCATTTCTGTAAAAATTATGGACAAGATATCCCATTGTTTCCTAATTGATGGTTGTTCAGGTCCAAGCATAATGTCAAAAATCATTACGGAAGAGCTAGGCTTATCATGTACCAATGAAAATTCTAGAAGCATGCTCTCCTGAATCAGTTTGTGGCATTCAACAATAAGTGAAATCAAAGATGTGGCGTTAGTTCTATGTGCAAATCCTGAGATAAGGACAACCCTTAGCATCCAAGTAATTGACATGTCGGTAAGAAACTATTCTATTATCCTAGGAAGAGACTGGCAAGCCCTAACAGGTGGATATCTTTCACTTGATGGGACACACTTATCTATTCCCCGGAATGGAAAGAATATCATAGTCCTAAGAGAAGGAATAATTTCACCATACATAGAGAGTATTCCTCAAACAAATGTAAATTATCTTGAGGAAGACTTAGGGGTATACTCTATCTTTGTTGATGAGGGTGACACAACTTTAGAACAAATTGATTTAGAAGATGATATGTGGCACATGCATTTCGATGGCTCATGCTCAAACGAAGGTAATGGAGCTGACATTATCTTGTAATCACCTATAGATAAAATCCACAACTTTCCTTATAGGTTAGAGTTTGTGATGCAGACCCCCTACCTCTACCTCGGCAGGGTCCGCTGACCTCCCAGTCAAGGATCTTTCTTCCCTCTATCGAGCTGAGGAAGCTCTTCGATTCCCTGTTGGAATCCCATGAACAAACCCACAGATCCTTTTATGAAACTCGCCCTGCGTGACTAAGCACCAAGCATGAGCCTCACCTCCACATGACCACGTGTTGTGACCGAATGACTCTCCAAAAGGTGCACCGAGTTTTGCGATTTCACGATTTCACCTATCGGGACTTTGCACTGCGAGGCACCCTGACTCTCTCAACTCACAAAAATATGAAAGGAGCTCCACCTGCGTCATATCAATGGTCCATGATATCCATGATCTAATGGTCCAAATCTCCCTTTTGCTTATCGGGACTTAATGTTTCGCGAAGCCGAAAGACTTCTCTCCTCAGGTCTTCTAATCCCTAATATCCTGATATCTGCTTCGCGACAGATCAACGGTCTATGCTCCTCCTTCGATCAATGTTTGTGATCATTTCACGAACTCGAGCCTCACGAGTTCTCACAACTTGCGACCTCATGGTTCTAATGGTGTCGAGATTTCATGACTTGCGACCTCCAAGTCACAAATTCTTTCACATCCCTGACTTTCAAAATGTCGATATTTCGGGGCGTTCAAATTTGATGGTTCACGCTCCTCTGGATATAATGGTCTAGATCTCGTCCTCTACATCTTATCTAATGATTTTTGTGCTCCTCCTCCTAAGATTTGGAACCCTTCTTCCCAGACTTGGAATATTTCAATGCTTCGAAGGTCTTCGGCCTTCAAATTGTCTCCTGCGAGCCCTGAAACTTTGGGTCTCACCTGCATTCTGGAAACACTATCCCTCTTGAGATTTCATCAATGAAACTTGACCTCGGTCCTAGCACATTCCTTGTGCTATGTGTGCATATTTGTGCTATCTCTCCTGATCTTTCCTCATTCTGAAACCTCGAAGGGGTTCCTCGATCTCTGCAACTCTTTGTAGGATCCTTCCATGTTGTTGTGCTATCTTTCCTGAGCTTTGTCTCGGGCTTTGGATTTGAATCTCTAAGGGACTTGGCCCTTGTATTTCCCTTCAAAGGGGAATTTGGTGCCCTCCTAGAAACCTCTTGCTCAAGCACTCCTTGCTAAGCCTATAGAGTGTTAAGCAACTCTGTAAGTGCCTTCTCTGCAGACAATTCTCTTATCTCTTTTGCTCAAGCACTCCTTGTTGAGCCAATAGAGTCTTCAGTAACTCTGTAAGTGTCTTTCCCCTGCACACTTCTTCTTCTTACAGAACTCGAAATAGAGTTCTCCTTGTGCATTCTTTGCACTAGCTTGACGACCTCCTGGAAGAGCTTCTACAGAATCCTCTTCTGTTCTGTATCTATGTGCCTCCTATACACAGTCTTCCCTCTAGAGTATTCAGTAACTTTGAGTTTCCTCTTGAGTCTGTAAACTATCCTGGTGTTCCCTCCTGGCACGTTCTCCTCTGAACTTGACAGAGAGATTCAAATGTGCACTCCTTGTGTTGGCTACAAAACTTCCAACATTATGTTGTGCACTCTTTGCACAGCCTAAAGAACCCAAAATGATTCAACAAAATCAAACAAAGATAGAGAAATCTATCTTCCTACTGTAAATGAAACTTAACATATAACTACAACATTCATTCATGAAATACATAAACACATGAATAACAATATGCAGGAAAAACTGCTTTTCTATTAACTTTGTGTTTCTATACAGATGTTTACAAAAATTGGACTGTAACAAAGTCACAGATCTCTCAAGGTCTCTCTCATAAATTCTAAGACCTCCTAAGGCGTCTCTACCTGATATCTCTCTCTCTCATCTCCTAATTACAAAAGAGGTCTCTATGAGCTTATCCTCTTCATCGCCTTAGTGAAATCGCTATACCCGTTATGGCACCATACTTCTACAGCTACATTACATAAATGGATGTCAAGACCTGACTACCATCTGGACCTTCTACATGCAACCATTTAAGGAAACCCTATCCACTACCTATACAAAGGCATGGCCTAGCATCTATCAGCCTTACAACATGATAATCCATATAGGATTATTTTAAATTTAAAAATGGGAGGGTCGACACCTCTCCCTTTCCCCATTGCGCATCTGCATGTTGGCGTGCTGGTGCATGTGCTAAGGTGGAGCGATGCTTCTGCATCATACTCTCCTACTAGGAAAAACATGAGCTCCTACTCATGATCTCCCCTTCTCTAGTGTTGAAGTCCTCCTGGATCCCAATTTCTCTTCTGGAGCTATCCATCTGCTCCATTGCTTCACTGTTGTTGCTTCTTTCCTACTGCTCTTGCAGGCTCTCCTCTGTTCATCTTCCCTTCATTGACTGCTTGATCTCAACATTATCTTTCTGATTTCTTCTATCACTCTGTCCATCTGTTCCAGTGGATGATTCTCCTTATGCAGTCTTCTTGGCTGCAACTCCACCTTATCAATGGGTAGATCATCATGATCCCCCATGTCATTTTCTTCTTCTGTGGCATTATCTTGCCACTCTACTGCAGACTCCAGTTCTGCAGTCTCTTCTTCACTAACCCGTTTCTCAGTCACTTCCTCTGAAATATTAGCTTCTACCATTTCTCTTTGTGTTGGCTCAAGTCCAACTTCTTCCAACTACTCCCTAGGCTAGTATGATCCTCTATCTGCTTCCAATTTGATCTGTTGGATGTGAAAGCTTTTCAATATCACCCTCCTCTCTAGGGCTTCCAATTCTTCATACAGATCAGCAAAATACATGTTGTCTATTTCCTCTTCTGCTACAGGTTCCAGTGCTACAATCATCTCCGTTTCAGCTTCCTAGCTGAAAATTTCGAGCAATTCTATTGAATGCCCATCTCCTTCGGCTAGGGTAGACATCAGTGTCTTATCCATTTCTTCCTCTTCTCCTTGGGCAGCTTATGATATCTTCTCCTTCATCGTGATAGTCACCGCTAGTTTTCCTTCTTATGTTGTTGCATCTGCAACACATGCTCTGGCCTCAACTGGGCTATCTGGTAGGAATAGCTGAATTCCCCCAATGATCAGAATGCTCCTTTGATCCTCTTCCTTTGTGATGGAAGTATTCAACTTCTCATAATCTTCATTCACGTGGTCTTCAAACCCACATGAATCTTCATCTATCAGCACTCATTGTTCACCTGAACTCACTTCTGAGCTCCCGAGATTTCATGCAGTCTCATTTCTCTCCCCTTGCCCACCTGGCAATTTGGGATTCCTCCTTTGCCTCCCTGGCAGTCTATGAGATCCAATGATCCCTCTTCCTTTCCCACCTAGAAACTTGAACTTTCATCACTTCTCCTCTGATAGCATACGAGACCTCCACCTGATCTCTTTCCATGGCCCACCTAGCAACTCGAAAGTCCATTTCTACCTACCTGGCAGTTTACGAAATCCTCTGCTAATCTCATATCATTTCCCACCTGGAAATATGAATTTTCGTTGTTTTCCTCCTGACAGTCTATGAGATCCTCCAATGATCTCATTTTATTTCCCACCTGGCAATTTGAAAATTCATCTCTGCCCTCCTGGCAGTTTATGAGACCTGAAACTGATCTCCCTTCCTCATCACTGGGGGTTTCTCCAACTTCTGGCTCACAAATGCAAACCAACTATGTGTCACTAAGGTTTTCAGCATACCTCAGCCACTTCCTCAACTCTTTTTGTTGTTTCCTGGCCAACAAATTTTGAACAGGCCATTTGGATTTCCTTTTTAGAGGCCATTCATACCTCCAGCATACATTTTCCTCCTACTGCATATTCAATGTCAAATGTTCCATTCTTGTGTAAGTTTTAAACCTGCGAAGTAAAGAAATGCATATATATTCTTAAGCAAAACATAAATTAATCAATGTCTCATTCACATCATACACAGAGATTTATACTAGAAACCCTCAACCGGGGAAAACCTTTCTTATTTCATTATATCAAATTTTACCATTCATCATACAATATATACAATGTTTTTAAGTATTCCGTAGATACCAAAACCCTAATCCCTTAATTCGGGATTAATTTAGAAAATCACTAAAAATAGCAAAAACCGTCCAAAAACAATTTTCTGAGCGCTTCCTCGAACACTGCCCGTAACCAGGGGGGGGCATACCTAGCCCCCCCTAGGACTGCCCTAGGAAGTGCCCAATGCACATGACACAAAGAGCACTACTACGAGGGATCGTCAAATGCAGTTGTTGAATCTGATGCACCCACACACACACACATGCAAAGAATATAACACATACCCAACATTCTCCCACTTGTTATTTTCTTTGCATCCAAGGGTCCATGTGATTATATATAGTCAACAATCCAAGGCAGCAATGCCCATTGTTACTCTACACCAGGAGAAATTTTTTGTGCTCACAGACTTTTTCAATGAATATGCAACATTCTTCAAAGTGTCAACCTTTTCCAGTAACACCTTCTTTTCCTCAACCATGTATCTCACAAAGTGATATTGAACATCAATATGCTTTGTCTTCGAATGACAAGTTGGGTTATTTTCCAGGAAGAGTGCACTATGACTGTCACAATATAATCTCACTGCTTTTTGTACCAACCCAATACCTGGACACAATCTCTATAACCATACTGCTTCCTTTCTT